>PVKA01010633.1:0-57831 GCA_004027165.1 Ctenomys sociabilis
TATCAGTGAATTAAGAGTGTAGTTGCTTACTTATCTTTTTTTATAGCTGAATTATATCAAAAATTCAATAATTATTTACCTAGTGGATGACCATAGCACTAAAAGCCGACATAATATCCTGTCCAACCACCATTAGTGCAGATCTTGCCTCTCATAGAATTATGTAGAAGCACAGCGTTATCTATCCCAACTGTACTGTGAGGAGATATGTACGTCAAAACTGAACTTTAAGAAAAAAAAGATGTAAAATTATGAAGAAATGATGAGTTCTCCTCCCATTGCCTATGTGAACATAAAAGGAAATGATTATTCGGAATGGGGAAATAGTTCAGCAGTCTAAGCACCTGGCTGACAAGCGCAAGGACATGAGCTTGACCCCTGCTACTACAAGCTTGGCTGGCCCAAGAAGCCTGGGAAAACTGTGCTGCACAAAACCAGGCTTGGTGGCATACACCCGGAATCCTGGTACTTGGGGAGGCAGAGGCAAGAGGATTGATATGAGCCTGAATTGAGCAATGAGATCCTGAATTAAATAAATTTTTAAAGAGAAGAAATGAATATTCAGTATTACTGTAAAAACATTAAAAACAGTTTAAATCAATAATCTATTTTTAAATGATATTTCAACAAAGTAGTGGGTTATTTTGCCTGTAAGGTAGTAAGCCATTTATTTTCCAATGTTTTCTGCTCATGATTCTTCTGTGGTATAGCTTCTTAGTGTATGTGTGGTTTCAGTTGTATTTTCAAAGGTAATTATCCAAGCAAATACCTCATTGTCTTGAATATTGAACTTACAGTCTTTTAATGGTGCTTAAATTCTTAATTTCTCAAGAAAATATTAGCCTTATCTGAGAAAAATAATACAAGACAATACTATATCACAGTGAGCCTGTTATGTAAATAAGTGAACTTAGAAAAAAATTATTTAGGTTTTAGGGCATGAAAAGTTCCACCGATTATGCAACTTTGATAAATAGCAAAGATAAACTTATAATCATAGAGAAAATGTGCAGAAAAAAGAAATATGGTCTGGTAAAGAACAATCTTATCAATTTCTCAATATTAGTTTTATATACAGGTCTGTATATGTAAATACTGCAGTGATAAAAGCTTTTATTAAAGTTCATCCAGTTACATGGAAAAAATAATATTGTCAGCTGCCTTGAATAAAGACGGCTTCCATGCTATTCAAAGCTGCTAGCATAAATCTTAACCTACTGATAACCTTACTCAAATTTGTCGACTCTGCTTTGAAACATAAGTCATTGAATTTTGTTTCTCATCTGTAGGGATTTTCTGCAATACTGAACCTTCAGTTATTATTAATTGCATCCCTAATGTATCTGAAACTATACATTTTCAGGAATAACATGAAATCTTGTCAGACAGACTGCTTTATAAAGTTGATTCTTCCATCGTAAGAGTACTAGTTATTGATCATATGCCATCAGCGGCCTGGATTTAAGCTCATTTCTCGTTTATCTTCTGTAGCTTCCTTTACTGAGGCAGAGGAGCGAAAGAACGAGAGTGCAGAGCATCGATCTAAAGCAAGATCTAATGCTTCGGGCAGCGGCAGAAATAACTGTAAGCTGAAAGCCATTGCCACTTGATTAGTAACAATTTTATCAAATCATTGCTTTTTTCTTATATTTATGAACTTTATTGGTACCCATTTTAATATTAATAATACCATGTCTGGGCTTATATAATGTGAGTTTTCACAAGAAAAAGGATACATGTAACTAGTAGCATCATTTATCTAAAAAAAAGTCAAGACCATGTTATTTTACAGAACAAATAATAAGTAATGTTCTCAATATTCAAAAAAATGTGTTTTTAAAACTGCCTACAACATTGTCCATCAATGAATTTGTATTAATTTTAGCAATTCTTGGGACTCTGCAATATTGTGGATTTGTAATCATCCTTTGTATCACCAAGTGATTTTCAGTTATACTAGTAATGCATCCATGCAGTGCATTTTTTCCTACTCTCTACAAGAAGAGTTAAAAGTAAGTGATCCTCATTTGTGACCTTCTGTAGTATTTATTCGTTTTATATTTTAAAACACACTATTATAAGAGTGATCCAATTTGATTCACAATTATAGTATATAATAGAAATATGTGAGTTTTCTTAATACTCTATGTAACAGATTTTTTTTTATATTTTAAGTAATTCCTTTGGCTTCAATTCTTTAATATAATTTTAGCTTTTTCTGACCAGAAACAGGACTCTGACATAGGTACCAGTTCTATACAAATTATTGGTCTAAGCTGTAGGCCAGCAAACAGAAGGAGAGGCATACCTTCATTATGGCCTATGTGGCAGTCTGAGTTATTTGCCTGTGTTAAAGAAAAACCCCTCATATATTTGCTGGGAATTACCGTGACTTCCCATTCTACTCCTGGATGGACACTGCTGGTGGACGTACTTATTGTTTTTCTCTGCCTGTGTGCCCGTCCTCCTGTGTGTGGCTTCCAGGTGCTGCATACCCAGGAGTCAGTGAGTAATAGGAATAGTATTATTAATAAAACTGCTAAGCTTTTGCATTGTAGTTGTGCCTTTGAGGACAGGCCTCAATCCTACTTCGACTGGTGCATCTCCTGTTTGTGCTCCTTTTTTAAAGGAGCACTGTATTTCTTGTGCTCTCTGAGGATGAAAGTTACCCAATAAGGCAGAAAAATTCGTGTGTGTGTTTGCATAAGTATGATATATGAAAATGAACACTTTGAAGATTAAAAAAGTATAAAAATTATATTTTTTGTTATTGTAAAACTGCTTAAAAGCATGTGGACTTCAAATGAAGAAAAATAAGACAATGTAAGAGAAAAGTGAAAGGAATTTTTTTAAATCTATGAAACCAAGTGATTTAACTTGAGGGATTCATAGGAACTCTAGGTTTTTGTGTCTTTATAAAATTTCTAATTTCTTTTTATTTTTTGTGTATTTAGTACAGGTTCTATAGGGTCTCAATACACAGAGCAGGCTTGTAGTGATCCTCCCGTTCTCAGCCTCCCAAGCACTGGGATAACAACAGGCGTGAGCCACCTTGCCCAGTCTCAATTGCTGTCTCAGTGTGCTGTGCGGGCGGGGCTGGCGTTGAACCTCAGTCTCTACATCTGCCTAAGCAAGTGCTTTAATCCACTGAGCTATCTGGCCTGCCCTAAAATTCCTAATTTCTTAACTTTCCTTTCTTATCTGGTGTTAAAGTCTATATTTATTTAGGATCTGTGGTTTCTTTTCATAACTTTATCATTTTATGTAAGATTTTAAAATTATTTTCTAAATGAAAGAAACAAGTTTATTCTTCTAGATAAGGTCCTCTCTTTGCTGGAGGTAATCACTATCATTCTTATAAAACTATTATTGTTATTATTATTATTACTATTGCTATTATCATTATTGTTTAATGTAATTTGCATAAGGTCTCACTACACAGCTAGGACTCAGAGTGATCCTCCTATTTCAACTCTCCTCAGTGCTGGGATTGCAGGTATATGCCACCATGCCATTCTCAGGGGCCAGCTCAGCACACCTTGGGGGCTGTCATGGCATATGGTGCCAGGGATTGAACCCTAGACACTGTGTTTGCTGAAGCAAGTGTTTAGTCTACTGAGCTATCTCACTGGCCCTATTACAAACATTATTTTATTGAATTTGACACTTGTGGAATGCTGTCATGATGGTTGCGCTTCATAGCCCTCATGTGATAGCCAGAAGATTTTATTCCATGTAGATTTCTGGGAATCCCATAGTCTTAGAAGGCCTTGGAGTGTGGAGCAAGGCCTTATAACCAGAGAGGCAAGGCAAAAAGACCTCAGGGGACTTCTGGAATTGAAAAGTGTAACAACTACAGTAAGGGAATCTCTAGAGAAGATCAGCAGGACATGCGAGTGGAAGAAGAAAGAATTAGTGGACTGAAAAAAGTACACACTTGCAGGGTGTTCAACAAATCTGCATAAAATTAGAGGTCGCCAAATAAACACAGTAAAGCAAAGATACTGAAAGCCTAAGAAAAGGCAAAGGGCATGAACGTAAGCAAAGACAATAGTTCACATCATTTATTTATTTTTTTTTTAAAGAGCACATGCCAGCCAAATAGCTCAGTGGATTAAAGTGCCTGCAGGCAGGTGCAGGAGACACAGGGTTCAATCCTCAGGTCTGCTGTGCCGACCCCATCCCTGGGTGCCCTAAGGTGAATGAGACGAGGCGTGGTGGCCTATGCCTGTAATCCTGGCACTTGGGAGACTGTAAACAGACAGATCACTATGAGTCCAATCTAGTAGTGACCCCCCGAAAACCCTGTAGACCCTTCCCTAAAAACTACAAAAAAAAGATACATAAAAGTTAAAAAAATAGAGTACAAATTATAATTTAATCAGAAAAATTATAAGTGATACAATAAATACAACAGAATTTCACTTAACAAAGTAATATGAATTTCATAGTGTGTTAAAATACAGTGTGGTCTTCCAACCAGTTATTCATATTTCCAGATATAGGCATGTAAAATTGGAAGAAGAAGGAAAAAAAAGAAATAAATATATAAGAAATTATGAAGGGAAAAAGAACAATCGAAAAACAGAGATGCATCAAATTAAAGCATTACCTGCTTTTTTTCCACAGACCAGCAGAAATGCACAGTACAGGTGTCCAAACTATCCTGCTAACACACATAGATAAATCTCTTTCCCCCACTTCCTCTCTTGTTCTTCTCCTCAATTCAATAGCTCCTTTTAAATAAGTTCATTCCCTTTTCCCAATATCTATTGTACCCTTGTACCCTTCAGATTCCATTTTTCTCTTTCAGGTTCTCACATTAAGGAATCATTATGATATTTACACATGCAGGTCTGATTTATTTGACTTAAGATTATGTTCTCAAGCCTAGGGGTGGTGGTGTGTGCCTCTAATCTCAGCACTGGAGAGGCTAAAAACAGGTAGATCACCACAAGTTTGGGCTGCATACTTTATCCTGCACAAAGTACAAAAAAAAAAAAAAAAAAAAAAAAAAAAAAAAAAAAAAAAAAAAAAAAAAAAAAAAAAAAAAAAAAAAAAAATATATATATATATATATATATATATATATATATATATATATATATATATATATGTTCTCTAGTTGCATTCATGAATGCCTGGCCTGCAAGATAGCTCAAAGGACTAAGTACCTGCTTAGGCAAGCTAAGGGACCAGAGGACCAGCAACACATGACCCCAGGTCCCTCCTCTGGGCTTGATGAACTTGCTGTTGAGACCAGGCATACTGGTGCATGCTTATTGTCCCAGCAATGAGGAGGCTGAAAACAGGAAATCATGACAAATCTTATCTGCATAGTGAGACCCTGTACAAATACATTTAAAAAAGTAAATAAAAAGGAATGTCAATATGATTAACATTCTAAAAGTGAGTTTCAGTTTGGCACTCAGAGCGAATCTGAAAGGAAAATCAATGAATAAGCTATCCCATGATTAGGAAATACTTGTCTTACTTGCTCTTCTTATTGATGCAAAAAATGATGTTTCTTCACTCTTAAATATTAAGTATAAAAGTTGTTATTTTTGATTAATTTAAAGCACTGACAATGAAGTTTATGCTTTTGGCTTTGTACTGTGTCTTAGCCCTACATGAATTAAAAGATGATGTCATATATACATACACTTGGAGACATATGTCAAAGAAAGGTATAATATTTTATTAACAATGTACTTTTTTGATATGCCAGTACAACTTTGGCTGGAATAATTTAGGAACACTGTTGTTATCTACTGATTTCTACCAATGCTGGCTTATCCTGTGGATTAGAGTAGGATGGACATATTTGAAAAGTCTTATATGAAAATGGCCTGGTAGAAACTGCACACACATGAACTGCTTCTCTACAGAGTGGACACAATCTTGGGGACTGTTGACAGCAAAATAAACTGCACGTTGTACATAAACAGCAGATATTGAGACGTTGCTGAGTTCCTCAAGGATTTCTTTTTATTTTGCATGATAAACAATTTTTTCATAGATCCCTGATTTCCCATTGTGTTGTATGTGGAAAAAAAATATTAGTACTGCAAAACATCCCATCCCCAGCCTTGAGCCATCCGCCTGGTTTGCAGAGATGTTGATTAAGTGGTGTTACCCTCGGCTGTGCTCTTCATTAAAAAGAAAGACATGGTAATGCTTCATAGTGACTCTATGACCAATGTGAATGATAATAGGCCTGTCCGATCTACTTTTGTTCCCAAAATTTCAATAGCTAACCCTCCTAGTGTTCTCCTAGTTAAAATTGTTAGAGTAAAATCCAGCATCTATGATATATTAAAAAATTCCAAAGGCCAGCACATTGTGTCAAAGTCTGCTATTTTGATTGAGTTTATGTCATACAATATAAAGACAAGTTTGGTGTGATACCTGTCGCATAATCTACTATCAGTGGTGTGGTACCTCTCTGTGTAACTCTGTTATCAGTAGTGTGACAGCCCACTGGATAGCCCTTTCATTGTGTGCAAGTGTGTAACATCCAGGGGTACTATAAATCAAAGGAAACGAATAGTCAACACAAGCGTATAAAGCTATCACTATGACATATAGGTTAGAACTGAGGCCAGAATAAGAAGCTTTTTAGAATTTGATGGGATTGAAAAAATATACCTTGTAGTTAAACAGATGACAGTCAAATAAGGAAGACTTTAACAAAGCTAGATGTCCTAGCAATCCCATGAACAACAAGTTATCTTCAGCATACTAATACCTTAGGTAAGAAGAAGATAAAGCTCTCTGTAGAGGTAATGTTTTATTCCCCTTCTGCTACCATGAATCTTCTTCCGATGGAGGCTTGCCTTTCAAGGGCTCTTAATGTCACTTGTTACTTAACAGAGTTCATAGGATTGTGTTGTATGAAAGTCATGTTCAATTTTCACAACCTCTTTATTAATAATCAGCGTGTATCTCAAGAGACAAATCCTCATAGCTGCTATAAGAAAAAAAAAAGCTAATGGCTTTTATATTCATTGCAAAAGCAAGTCATTTAGGTGAGAAAAAGCTATCTGATTGTTTCAGGCAATTTAAATGAAATTGAAATGCCTTTGTATGAAACCCTGGCTGAATGTCCTATGAAAGATTAAGGTGTCTTGGCAATATGTGTGGGATTACTTTAAAGAAATGTCAGTTTATCCTCTGATTTTCAGTCATGAATTAGATTTCCAGGTTCCTTGCATCCTTTTAAAACTATGAATTCATGATACATGATTCTACATACTCTCCATTATTTTTCTTATTTTGTTAAATATTTTAATAGGCATTGGAAAATTCATATTCTTAAGTAATAATCAAATATAATACTCAAATATAATCATTTCATTCTGTGACAAAAGATAAAACTTTTGCAGTTACAAGTTCTGAGGGTTAGATAATTGCACAAATATTTTTACTTGTTAAGTATCAACCTAAATGACACTATTAAAAATATCATTAACATTTCCTCAAATATCTTTATCATATTATTTTTGGTCTAAAAATTATTAGTCATATTAGAATATCCTAAAAGGTGAGACACACATGAAATTTACCTGAGAAAGAGACATTTGTTTTGTTTGTTATAAAATATTAAAATAAAGCTAGTTTATGTATTTGCAGTAAATGTTATATGGAAATACTTTGGATTTCAAACCATAAATTCAGTGAAAATTGTAACAGTAATACAACAATTATAAAACTGATCTATTGAACTATTCTTCAGGAATTACGGAAAGTACTTTATAGATAGATTAGTTCTAATTTGATATCTTACCAACTTTATGTTCTTTGTATAAATCATGCTACTCTACAGAAAATTAACAATACATGAAGCAATTTAATCTAGATTTCATAAGAAAGTGGATTTAAATATCCACTCTTTACCACCTCTGAAGTCCTTCCTCTTAATAATTATACTGTACTACTTCCTAGTAAATGAGAAATAATTCAGGCCCATGCTAGAATATTAAAGAACACCTGTCAACTAAAGTCGTAATTTGAAACCTCTGATTTGATTTACAGGCAAATTTTCATTGCTTTACAATTTAATCATGAGCTTGATTCTATAGAGAAGTTTCTTTCCTTTGTAGATTTGTGCTTCTTGGCATGTTTGTCACAGATTTAATTTTTAAAAAATCTGATTTCTTCCAAAAACGTAATTGCATGTACTAATTTGCTTGAATATTAAAAAAATAGTTTTGGTGCTGATTTATTAACTGAAATCAGGGGATATCTAAGCAGATATATCCAATAAAATATGTAAAATTTCAGTTATAACAACACTAACTTCATCATAATTTATTTACAAAGTATGACTAAAAGTTGATGCAAAATTATTGATATTATTTACATGGACTTATTGTGTAAAACTTTCTTTATAAAATTATCATAATATAATTTGTTATTTGTGTCCCACTGTTAAGAAATGTTTTAAAGCTTCTCTCCTTTTTCTTTTGTTGTTTGAAGAAGAAAATGCTAATTGCATCTGTATTTGAGACTTTTTGAAATGAAGATTATCATAATCTTTAAAAATTCTCGGTACTGGGCCAGCCAAATAGCTCAGTGGATTAAAGTGTATGCAAGCAAACTCAGGGACAGTGGATTCATCCTCAGGATTGCCATGTTGGCCCCACCCCTGGGGCACACTGAGATGGCAGTTGAGACTGGGTGTGGTGGTAGGTGCCCGTAATCCCAGTTCTTGGGAGGCTGTAAACAGGCAGATCACTATGAGTCTGATCTAGTACTGAGACACTGAACACACCATAGACCCTTCCATAAAATAGAAAAAAAAAAAAAAAGAAAGTCCATAACATCCATTATAATATTCCTTGTTATTTAATATTTATATATAATCATTACTATATACATTTACCTTTAGTTTAGCATTAATTGTATTTTTATCTTATTTTATTTCATTTTATTTTATTTATTTTTGGTAGAACTTGGAATTGAACTCAGGCCCTTGTGCTTGCCAGGCAACCACCTATTCTATTGAGTTATATCCCTGCTCCCCCTTTTTTTTTACATTAAAGTGTTTTAATGGTTATTTAATTCAATTGTCACAAAAATTCTATAATGTACCTACTACTAATATCACCATTTAATAAAAAAGTAAGGTAAAACAAGTTTAAACCATTTGATAAAAATGTAACTACTCTGTCTCCCTCTGCACATAGATTTGACCACACCTGAATTGCCATTTTTCTGGCT
Source organism: Ctenomys sociabilis (assembly GCA_004027165.1). Lineage (NCBI taxonomy): Eukaryota > Metazoa > Chordata > Mammalia > Rodentia > Ctenomyidae > Ctenomys > Ctenomys sociabilis. The sequence continues at coordinate 9,223 of PVKA01010633.1, forward strand.
ACCACTGAACTTTCATTCCTCACCATCATCTCTGTTAGCATTGTTCATTTCAGGACCTTTTTTATTATCTACCTATTTATGGTCCAACTAATTATATTGAGACACAGAAATTTTATAAAATATTCTTTTTTCCCTCAGTCCCCTTATAAGATATTCTTAACTAAAAACAAATTTAAGCACTTTTATTTTATTTAAAATTCAATATAATAGGTAGGTTTAATAATATTATTCATTTCTTACAGTAACTAAAAAAGTTTAGAATCTGAATAGACAAATTTTCTCAATCCCACTTTTTTATATTCAATTGCAGAAAAATAGTTCTAAGCCAGATGTCTTCTCAAAGAAAGTGATAACTTGCACTCTATTTTGTGTTCTTTTGATAACAAGCTTTGGTTTTCAGCTTATGAAGCATATTGCAGACTCGCAGGCAATGGATAATTGCAACTTACTGACAGCAGGTGCACAAACTATTTATTTACCAGCTTTACACAGAAATGCATTAAGAAAATGCTTAATTTTTTTACCATTCAGTCATTGCCTCCTGAACAAAGTCTTCATTTTAAAAATACCGCTTAATAAATAAGCAAAAATATGTGACTATTTGATGATTTCCAGGAACAAAAACATCACACTGTGTGTGTGTGTGTGTGTGTGTGTGTGTGTGTGTGTGTGTGTGTGTGTGTGTGACCTACATAGATAAACATCTCAAGCTTGGTATAAAGTAAAGAATGGAAGCTGCTGCAGTAACTGTGGCTTTGCTTCCGATTAAAAAATGTATAGTTATTGAACGATAAACATATAAATTGTGATTGGTTTAAATTCGTTATCTTTTTAGATTCTTCTGTTCTTGCTTTTGACATACTCATCAGGAAAAAATGTGTTTCCATCTTTTAAGACATATGTCTGCATATAATGTTAACATAAAAACTGAAAAAAATATTTTGTCACATTAAAAACACAGTAAGGGCTGGCCAGATAGCTCAGCAGACTAAAATGCTTGCTTAGCCAGACGCAGTGACCAGGGCTCCATCCCCGGCCTGCTGTGCCTGCTCTGTGCCTGTAATCCCAGTTTTGGGAGTCTGAAAACAGGAGAATCACTACTAGGAGCCTGATCTGTGTAGTGAATCCCTGTAGATCCTGTACTAAACAATAAATAAATGCATGAATGAATGAATAAATAAATAAATAAATAAAATTATAGCCCAATATCTGGTGAGACTGGGCGTCATGGTGTGCACCTGTAATCCCAGCACTTGGGAGGCTGAAAACAGGAGGAACACTACAAGTCCCATTGGTACAGTAAGACCCTGTAGACCCTGCACTAGGTATAAAAAAATAAAATAAAATGAAGAAAAGCAGAATAAAACATATTCCCAATGATATTTTCAATATTAAAAATGAAAAATATGCTCAAGTTGCAATGTATGAATGAGTTGCACTTGTGAGCTTCTTGTCTATAAACAAATGTATCCCTTTTGATACAATTGAATAATACGTAGCAAGATGCAGGCAGGATAAATATCAGAGATAATCCAGGAATTTATTTCAACTACTCTCATTAAATCATGAAATATTTTATTCATGCCAGACCTTATCATACATCAGCAAAATAGCACATAAAAAATGAAAAAATATGTAAAGATCAATGATATTATCACCTTTATAACAAAAGAAAGACCAAACTTGCATTTGCTACTTTTATAACATTTTTTTGATTTAGTTATAAATTGTCTTACACTATATTCTTGCTTTAATTTGTCCAAATTTTTAAAACGATATCAAATACTAAGCATAACAAGAAATTCTTCTTTTCTTCACCAGATATTCCGGTAGTATTGATCCTCCTGTTTTCAGCCTCCCAAGAGCTGGGATTACAGGTGTTTGCAATCACACCCAGACGGAGTGTCTTCATCTCCCTAAGCAAGAGCTTCAATCCACTGAGCCAGCAGTATATTTTACATTTTTAATCACCAAATATTTAATAATCTCTTTGTCTGCTTTCACAGAATCACTGAGGAGTTTCTGCAGTGATATCAAGTCTATGGAATGAGCAAGGTTTATTGACCAGGTCCTCAGCATCAGATCAGAGTTCTTTGAACAGACTTGTATATTATAACTTGCTCTTATTTTTCTCTGATCACTTTCCCAACATTTGTGAGAGAATGAAAGGGAAAAGAAAGAAATTCTTCTGGAGGCCTGAATATTAGATAAGCATCAAATTCTGACTTTCCCACTGTTCTCTTTCATGTTCACCCTTATTCTAACTTAGCAATCTCTTTGATGTCACCTGAAAAAAAATCACATAGTACAATTATTTGCAGCTCAGCAACATTTCTAGACTAGGGACAATAACCCTTAGTCATATTGAAGCCTTGCCCAATAGTTTTTCAAATTTTGCCCTTTTCTAATGGTATGTGTTCCTTTTACCAGTTTTAGTTTCTACCGTGCAACTTCTTGCTACCTAATCTGATACACATGTACAGTACTTTCTAATGTCATAATACATATCTACTCTTATTGGAATAAAAGCTACTTGAGGAAAACTTTTATTTTTTATTTATAGCTGAATTTCCATTCTTATAAGCAGATCTGATAGCTAATAAGTTTTAAAAATGCAATTGCTAATCAATTCATAAAAGAATGGAAAAAAATACTGTTGGGCTGGGGAGATAGCTCATTAGAATAAGTGTTTGCCTGCCAAGTGCAAGGGTCTGAGTTCAATCCCCAGTTTCACCAAAAAAAAAAGATATTTGCTATTAAAGGGTTTACTACTTTTGCCTTAGTATAAAATGTTCTACATATATGTGTTTTTGAAAGATTATTATAAAAATACTTTGAAGTTATTAAGCTCTTTTCTTGTGTATACATAACATAACATAGCACATATGAAACTATCTAAGTTACCAAATTAATTATATTGTCATCAGAATATAATACTATTTAAATATATATTAAATACAAAATATAAATACAAAATATATTCTCACACTTTCTATCTTTCCTGTTCTCAGTGTTCACATACACAAACACACACACAAACCAAGTTGCACATTATAATGAAAAATTATCATTTATTTTTTCCATGGAAATACTTGCTAACTCATTTGTAGAATACAATCAGTTCATAGTAAATTTCATTTATCTGTTCCCAGTACTTCAAGCAGCAAAATGAAAGTGAACATAATCTGAGCCATGTAAATAACCCAAATGTATCATTCTCACATCAGAAAGTCATGTACATTGTGCTGTTGTCAGATTTCTTCTTTAATTAAGAAAAAAATACCAAATATAGAATGTATTCCAAATAAGGCAGATTTTCAAACCTGAATTTCTGTGTTTTCCCCTATGATGAGTGTGCTTCAGAGTAAGTACTTCCTCACTTGAGTAAAGGCTTTCTTGCCACCCTATTGCAAAGAATCTGCAATACAAGACAATCTACTGATCCATGTGTCAGTCATGTTCAATCAGCGTAGTTTATTCCTATATGATTTTTCCACTGTGTACTCGAGAGCACGTGGCGGTAAGGATATGTCATTCATGTTGCTTGTTTATATTCAGTGTGTGGTTATAGTATTCATGTGGAAATTTGTTGCTCCCTGTTCCCCTCCCATTGTCTTCCCCTCCCTTTTTCTTCTCCCTTTCCCTCTAATAAAGTTAGTTGCCATGTCCTCAGCAGCTCTACAGCACACACTTCTTGGGAGGAACTGAAATCTCCTCCTAAGAGCCCAGAAGGAGTCATGGCCTCCAGGAAACAGCCATGAAAGTGGGTAAATGTCATCTTCAAGCCTGGCGCCAGAACTGCCTACCACACCATTTTATTTGTGAGGCTGCAAAATGTAGTTTTTTAAACCAGTAATTTTGAGGAAATCCGTTAACCAATAATAGATGGATGACTAATGTGTCAGACATCAAAACAATAAGGTATAACTTTAAATTTGAAAATAAATCATTTGCATGGAACATTTCAGTGTTCCCTATGATTAAAATCAAGAACTATTTATACAGATTTTACAGTGAGCTTATAGATAACAAAGAATTATATTTTTCCTTATTTATATTGTAAATGAAACTTTTACCAGTAGAATAAGAAACCTTGACCAAGGATTGTTTCAATAGTTTCTATAGAGGTCAGTGGACTACATACCAGAAATACTCTAACATCAGTATTCAGTTATTTCATATTTGTTAATTCCCTTACTTATTCAAATTAATATCCATATCATTTTCATGGTCATTAGAAGATATATTCAGAAGTAAACTGGCATTCCTCTTATTGTCATATAATAAGAAAAACCAAGCAAAGTGATATTCTGCCTTCTTATTCCAGCTCCTATATATTTAACTGTTTAAGACAGCCCATGAGCATGGTACTGACACATTAATTTGTGTTCCTAAGTACAAAAGACCTGTGATACAGATAAATTCAAGCATCTTTAAATACTGATGTTAAAAAAAAAACAAAAAACAAATAACAAGAACCAGTATCATCAAAAATACTGATGTCCTTAAATTACGTGTAGATCAGGGGATGAAAGTATTATAATAAGATTTTTTTTTTTGAAGTACTTGGTATTGAACTCAAGACTCTGAACTTGGCAGCCAAGTGCTAATTCTGTTGATCTGTCTCCCAGGCCCCTATAATCAGATGTTAATAAGAAAATACCATTGTATTTCTCTAGGAGCAATGATCAAACATTTAATAATTACATGATAGGTACAAACTTATAAAATATTGCTATTCTGAGTAAAAAGTACTGTTACAGGGATGATCAAAAATACAGTAAATGTGTAAAATTTTATAATGTATTATAATAAAAGATGATGCAATGGGCCTCCCTTAAAATGACCTCCTTTTATTTTTGCCACTTTCTCAAGCAGCTCTGAGCACTCTTTCATGAGTGTCTTTTGGAGATTTGTGCAAAAACGCAGTGAACGCTGCCGATGTGTGACATCTATCAGAAAGGTCAACTCATAAAAGCGCTATGGCATGATCACCCTCTATAGTGCTCACCAGATTTCGGGCACTCAGCCTTCTGAGTCTTCCCCAACATCAAAATGACTATGGGAAATAAATATTTTAAAACAATTCCAGATATCAAGGAAGCTAAGATAGTGCAACAGAAAACACTCACCTAAGAGAACTTCTAGAAAATACTTCAGATAATTGCAAAATGATGGGGTTAGTGTATTTGCAGCAAGGGGAAGTATTTTTAGGGGGGAACAATGACAATATGTCTGTTACTATAATTGTTAAAATGAAAACACTAACTGTATTTTTATAATGCCTGCTTATTTAGATTTAATGCAATGATGCATCAACAGATACAGCTTACCTTTCTCACTAAAGAATATTCTCAAAAAAATGATTGACTTTTACCCAGAAAAACCCATATAATACATATTACTATTACATTTTAAGTGAAAATATTTTAAAAGTAATTTGAAATTATTACATAATGAAAGATAAAGTGTACTCATAGTTCTTAACTTGAAATTGTTTGAAAGTGTATATTAGCTGACCAAATTTATTACTTTAGTTAAATTAATGTGTATTTATTGTATGCAGTTGGACACCTAGTGATCCTTCTGCTTCAGCCTCCCCAGCCCTGGGATTACATACGTGCGCCACCATGCCCAGTTTCAGTGGCTGGCTTGGTGGACCCGAGGCGAGGCCTGCACAGTGTCTGGTACCGTGGATGGAACCCAGGATCTTGCACTTGCCTAGGCATGCTCTTAGACCACTGAGTTATCTCTGTGGCCCTGTTTAAATTATTTTCAATGTAGTTATCACCTGTGTGAAGAGGTAGTATTTTAATATAAGATTATAATTTGATAATTTTGTAAGAAATAGACAATGTTAGCTTAAATGAAGTAGATTTTTAAAATACTGTCCTCTACTTAATTCACTTCTGCTGTATTTTTGTTGTTGTTTGCTGTTCTTTTGCATTTCTGAATCACTTTAATGTATTAAACTTGCCTCAGAAAGCAATATGAAAAGAACTTCGGCTTTTCTTCTTTCTGCCACAGTAAATATTGTTAGTGTTGCTTCTTCTCATATTTTAAGTCTGCTTCGTTTTATTTTCCTCTAAGATTTGCCTTTGGGGTTATTTTTGTTTATATGTTTGTTTCCTTTTGTGACCACATTTAAATATAAAGACCAAATTATCTTACACTGTTTTGCCTCTTAGGCCATAACTTTAAGCAACATTCAAAATGGAACAAATTTTGTAATATTAGAATGCTTAAATTTGAACTTTTTGTCAGAATTTGGTTTTGTTACTACGAAAATCTGAAAATCATCCACATGCAAAGATGCCGGCCGGAAGGTGTGTGGGTGGATGTGCTCCCATGTCACTTTTTTTTTTTTTTTGGTGGAACTGAGAATTCAATTTAGGTCCTTGTGATTGCCAGGGAAGGGCTTATTCCACTGAGCCATCTTCCCAGCCCCTCCCACGTCATTTTGTAGGTAATTCCAGGTGTTCTGTCAGGAGCACAGTCGCTGTGTCTCTGACTTGTTCAATCACAAATGGCTGCTGCTTTTGCAAATAGGTTCCTAAAACATGGCAAAACAGCTTAAACTTCAGCTGTTTCATACATCAAGCAACAAGCACATATTACTTGAGTGTTATCTATAAAATAAATACACTTAGAATGATTACGGTCAAACACTGGCATGTTCAAGGTACTATTTCAAATCTAATGGGATCCTTGTAATCTAGCCTAGACTAGGTTGAGAGCTTTTGCATCCGAGGCCCTAAACCATTACTCATTCTCTCTTAGATTTCTAGGAATACACAATCTGCCTGGCATTAAATATTAATTTATTCGTGGCAAAATGGATTCAACCTAAAAGGCAGCCATCCGTGGTCTCACCCTCTCAGTATTTACACCATTATAAGGGCGGGTCCCAAGATTTACTTTAACCAATAGAACACAGCAAATGTGATGTGCTATTCCCTCTGTGATTACATTATAACAGATAAGTCTGCATAAAGCAAACAAATTCCTCCGCTGCCTTGAGGTAAGCACTGTGCGTGGAAGCGCACATGGCTGAGAACCACATGCAGCCCCTCGGAGCTGAGACAAGGTTTTATCTTCCAGCTTGCCGGAAATGGGGCCGGTCAGTCATAGACCCGCAAAGAAAGGAATCCAGGTGAGTGAGCTTGAAGGAGGAGACATTCCTATTAACATCCGCGGGGAGAGGAGCCTGGCTGAACCTGGCCACATGATTCGGAGATTCTGAGACGTGACTCAGTTAAGCCACGCTTGCACTTCTTGCCACAGAACCGTACAAAGAAAAAGAAACACTGTTAACCTGCACTATTTGGAGGAATTTTTGCAATGGAAGTAGCCTAAATTAAGTAAATATATGGGATAAAGAATTTAGTTTGATATCTTCTACATTTTTATCATTATACTTTCTGAATAAAAATAGAAAGTACTGAGAATGTTTCTTTTTCATTATTATTATTATTACTATTACTATTTTTTTTCTATTTTAGGAAAGGGTCTACAGAGTGTTCAGGGTCTCACTACTAGATCAGACTCATAATAATCCACCGATTTACTGCCTCTCAAAAGGTGGGATTACAGGCTCGTGCCACCACACCCAGTCTCCATTGCTGTCTCAGCATGCCCTAGGGATGGGGCAGGCCCTGTAGGCCCAGGTATCAGACCCGCAGCCTCTGCGCCTGCTTGCAGGTGCTTTTTAATCTGCTGAGCTATTTGGCTGGCCCTTGCATTTTCTTATTCATCATATTTTTTCCATTTCAAATAAGTGTATTATTGAAGTAGGTAGGCAGGAAATATTATTATTATTGTTATAGTTATTTAATGTATGTATTTGGTACATACAGGTCTGAGTTACAGTGATCCTCCTGCTTTAGCCTTTCCAGCACTGGGTTATAGGCATGTACCAACCTGCCCAGTTTTGGTGACCAGCCCAGGGGACCCGGGGTGGGACCAGCACTGCATGCAGTACCAGAGATCAAACCTGGCTCCTTGTGCTTGCCAGACAGGCACTAGACAATCTCCCTGTCTCCACTGTAAAAAACAGTATTTTATTTTACAATGCAGAATTTAACATACATCTGCAGAGTTTTTGGTTAATATATACTATATATAATTATTAGATACAATTAACAAAATTACACTATTAATTACTTTGTTAGCATTCTCTTTGTGCTGCCTGTAACCTTTCTGTAAAGTCATAAAAGTACACCATATCAATGACTAATATTGACACAATAGAGATACAATACTTACATTTAAGAGAATGTTAGTGTAATTGAATGCATTTATATACAAAAACAGCAATATTCAAATATTCAAGTTATGATATTATGTTAGCAAGTTAATTATTTGGAAATTTGGGAAAATAAATTTCACCTGCATTTTACTGCATGACCCAAATGTGAAAGAGATTTAGAGAGAAAGACCAGAGAAACATAAGAAGAGAGGGAGAGAGGGAGGGAGGGAGGGAGAGAGAGAGAGAGAGAGAGAGAATATCATTTATCTCCAGTTCTCATCAAAGACATTATCTTGCAAATTAAAATTCTTAATCATAGGCACAGCATTTAGACCTAAACTTCTAAAGTCATTTCTCATGTTTATAGTTTCTTGTGTTTTCTGATATTCTTCTCAGTTGAATGTTACTATTTTTGATATCTTTCTAATGTATCTGGATAGTCCTTATTAAATTTGGTTTTGGATCCCAGTATCAAACTATCTCGTCAGCATACCTTGTCCTCCATGAAAACCCACTATTTTCATTATGCTGATAATAATTAATGTGCAGACAATCACAAAATGCACATTTCTGTTCAGACTTATTTTCTCAATTCAAAATTATATGTTCAACTATCTACTTCTTTTTCCACTTAACAACTACAAAGGCAAACATATATAAAGAGAAAAGCAAAGATTTACTCCTTCACACTACTGCAGATAAAGGTGCCATCAAAGCCAGCCATGTAAGAATTACAATGGAGAATTTTTTACTTCACCATCTATGTAGATCAGCTACTCCAGCTCTTCAGTATATGTCATCCTTTCAAATTCTCTATTGCACCTTGTCACAAATTAAGCTTATCAGATATAATAACCATGATTCTGAGCAATCTTGCAGTTTCCCAGTGTTTTGGAGATATACACTTTAACTTATAAAATATATTCTCTGTATTCTGATGTTATTGGATCAAAGATTTCATCTCAAATTAAGCCACAAATAAAAAGAATTACATTGTTTATGGACTTGGGAGATAGCTCAGTGACATAAGCTCCAGCTTGCGAAGCTGGAGTTCTATTCCTAGTAACTCCCCCTGAAAAATGAAGGATACATACAATTGCTCAATTTGTACTTATTACATACCAAGCATCCTTACATAATCTGATAAGGCAAATTTTCATGCTAAAATCTTGCAGATCAACATTTTGAACATATACACTAAATGTTATATAAATACTCTCATGTATTGGATCATGATCAATATTTAACTGATCACGCTTGTTTTGATCCAACTCATTGCATCACTATTTTTTACACTTGTAATTCCAAACAACATACGTACAACTTCTTACAAATTATGTAAGATTTACAACTTATGTACATTTTCATTCATCTGGAAGTGAAAATTTATAAAACCCACCCACATTCATTCTTTGTTAAAACATATTCTTGTCACCTATTGCAGTACTAGATGACAGGGACCGAAGACAAGACCCCTGGACAAGGAGGTGAGAGCAGAGGAACGAGGAAGCTCTTATCATGTGGTCAAGACTGACATCCTGAGCCCACCAGTCAGGGCTTTGCAAAAACATCCGCCCCCATTTGGGGCTTTACCTCCAGGCACACTTTTATGTTTTCCAAAGCAACTGCATGACCTCATTAACTCATTTCAAGAATTTTACAGAAATGTCACAAAATTGACCTAAGGGTTACATTTCTCAGACACTGTTGACCTGTCAATGGGCATGGTGGTTTTCTGTTGGTCCTTTTCCCAAGTTTTTCTATTTGTTCTTATTTTATAACCTTGGTTCTTTCTAAGTGGGTTTGTAGTTGGCTACAAGGGAGAGGATAAGAGAGTGAATTTATCTATAGTCTATGTGAACTTAAGTGACCCTCCCTTAAAACTGAGTTAAAGAGAAATAGAGCCTATTGCCCCTTCGATATAAAAATCAGTTGGCTACAGATAGGCACATTTAGTCCTGGGTTCACTATTATGTTACCTCTCTGTGATTTATTAGTAGTATCATGTTGTTTCAGTTATTATAGCTTTGCAGTATAGTTAAAGTGGAGTAGAATATTTCTCCTTCCTTTGTTCTTTTACCCAAGGATGTTTTAGTTTCCAGATCTTTTGTATATCTATAAATATTTCAGAACATTTGTTGTTTCACGAATGTCATTGCTATTTTAGTAGCAAGTATAATGATTCCTTAGATTGTTACAGATACAAACATTTTAAAAACATTCATTCTTTCTACACATGAACATGAGTTGTTTTATTGTGCATTTACCTGTATTTGTGCAGTTTTCATATTCTTTAATCACAGGTTTAAAATTTTAGTTACATATTTCTCATCTCTCTACTTAAATTTACGTATAAGTAGTTTATTTTTGTATTTAGATTGTAAACAAAATTGCTAGCATGACTTCTATTTTAGTTAATTTACTTGACGTATATCAGTGCTACTGAATTTAGTATGTGGATTCTGCATCCTGTATTGTTATTGGATTAATTTATTATTTTCAGAGATTTTTGATTCTGACATTTGTTTTCAATGCAAAGAATGTCTTTACTTTTCAGACTTCTCTGGCTAAAATATTTGGTACTCTGTTGAAAATAAGTGGTAGAATTTGGCACCCTTGCTCCAGATTCTAAGTTTAATTTTTCACTCTTCAACACAATGTTAGCAGTGGACAATAAACTATCAACTAATAGACTTTTTCATGCTGAAGTTTGCTGTCTCAGTACCTAATTTATTTACCGAGATTTTGAATATTTCATATGCATGTTCTATGGATGTTGAAATGATCCTGTTTTATTTTTCCTCTATCTTTAAAGTGATGGAATAGCACTGCTGTCTATAGATTTTCTGTCTTAATATTACACTGCGAAAAGCAGGATGAAAAGTTCCTAAGTATTGTTTCAGTCAATACACATAGTATTTATCTGGTTTTTACAACAGTGGATGAAAATATATTACAGTTGTTATTTGCTGAGGAGGAACTGACTCCCTTATCATTGCATGGCAACTTTCCTTGTTTCTTCACACTCCTTTGAGACTTATTTTATAAAATTGTCATGGTTCTCATATTTTTTCTTATATTTTTCTTTGTAAATAAGTAATTTAATTTAATATACTGAACAGAGTGAAGGTGCAGCCCACACTATGGCGGAGGAGCAGAGAACACTTTCAAGATCCTCAGATAAGACTGAATTGAAAGACAGGAGCAACTTAAAAAAATATAGTGACTAGAGTCACTATAAATGTGACTCATATATAGGAAAACAGGTGGATCTTGAAAACTAATGCTAAGTAAAATAAACCAGATACAGAAGGCTAAATATTACATAATTTCTCTCACATGAGAATGAATTGGCAATTGAAATTAACTTGATGCTGTTTAAAAGAAGACCTAAAAATAATCAGTAAGTGCATGAAATAAATGCTCATCATGTTTGGCCACTAGAAAAAATGCAAATCAAAGTAACATTGACATTCCATCTTACTCCAGTAAAAATGCTTACCACCAAAGACACAAAAAATAACAAATGCTGATGAAGTTGTCTGAAAAAAAATCAATACTAGTGTTTTGCTACTGAAAATGTAAACAGTGCCTATCTCTAGGGAGTCTTCAAACCAAAAACAGAAATTAGAATTTCCATTTGAACCAGCTATACCAATTCTGAATATCTTTACCAACGTAGTGAAGACATATTATGTACAGGGAAGCACACAGACCTATGTTGACAAGTAGTGTAGCCCACAATACCGAATTTAATGATGCTACCTATTATCCGATAGCAGATGATTGAATGAAAAAATTTAGATATATAATTATACAAAAACATATAATGATGTCATAAAAATGATAAATGTGACTCATATATAGGAAAACAGGTGGATCTTGAAAACTAATGCTAAGTAAAATAAACCAGATACAGAAGGCTAAATATTACATAATTTCTCTCACATGAGAAAGCCAACATATAAATAATTTAAAGAACAAAAGAAAGAGATGGTTGCAAACAGGGAGATAGAATTTGTAGACAGGAAATGAATCTTGAGGATGGGAACCAAAGGAAACAATGGAAAAAGGAATGATCAGAATATCCTATGCATATATTTTAATTCCCCAAGTGTTATATATCACAAACATGCAAGAAGGGACAGAAATTTTGTAGTGTACTTTGATTTCTTATTGTTTTGGGTGTGTTTATCTTTTATACCTATATTTTGCTTGTGGTTACCAAGCTTTACCTAACTCTTCTGAGTATAACAGGAGTTGATGGAAATGTATGATGAGATAATAGGAACAATATGGTTGTGAAGCTCAGAAAGAGTAGCACACATAAAATGAGTACTACACTTCTACTGCATTTTCCCACACATTTGATTTTTTTTTTTTTTTTTTTTTTTTTTTTTTTTTTTTTTTTTTTTTTTTTTTTTTTTTTTTTGGTACCAGGGATTGAACTCAGGATCTTGCATTTGCCAGTCAAGCACTTATTCCATTGAGCTATTTGCCCAGCCCCCAAAAATTGTCTTCTTCTTTTTATTTAGTACAGGGTCTACAGCTTGTGTAGGGTCTCACTACACAGATTTGAGTCACAGTGATTCTCTTGTTCTCAGCCTCCAAGTGCTGGGATTACAGTTGCGGGCCACCCTGTATTTTGATGTCCTATTATAAATCTTATTAAATTGTGAATCTATTGACATTTTAGTATAGTCATTTTATGTATTTCATTCTTTATTTTTTATATTAAAAACATGAATATATAATATGTCATCATTGCAACATTGGAGCATTTTGAATTGTTCTGTACAGTTATGCTTACCAATGAGTTTTACAGATTCTAGTGATTTATTTCTTAAGCAGTAATTTTATTTTTTTGTTTTAGTTTGCCAAGTCAGCTTCATATTTCTTGTAGACACAGGTCTTGAAGGTAGAAGCTGAGGAACCACTGTATATTCCATCAATTTTTGTCTGAAATGACTATATCTCTCCTTTCTTTTTATTTTACCTTATTTTATTATTATTTTTTGTTTGTTTTGTTTTGTATTTCAGGGAAGGGCCTACAGAGTGTTCAGGGTCTCACTACCAGATCGGACTTGTAGTGATTCTACTGTTTATAGCCTCCCAAGAGCTGGGATTACAGGCATGGCTCACCATACCCAGTCTCAATTGCCCTCTCAGTGAGCCTTGGAGTTGGGGCCAGCACTGAAGGCCAGGGACTGAACCCCTGGCCCCTGCACCTGCTTGCAGATACTTTAATCTGCTATTTTGTAGGCCCTCTCTCCTTTCTTCTTAAAATATAGCTTTAGTGTGTTCTATATTCTCAGGTGAGTTTTCATTTTTCTTCAGTATTATGAAAAAGATCATGCCACTGTATCCTGTTCTGTTGGGAACTATTTTAATGCATGAAAAATTTCTCTTTGTGTTTCACCTTTAAAACTTTATTGCAAGCTATGCTTGGGATAAAGGTGGCTGAGTTAAGTCTTACTGATCTCTATGTCCTTTGAATATTGTAACTTTTTCTATGTTTTACAAATTTTATGTTATTAACATAAATTGAGTAAATTTCCCTTCCTTGTAGCCTTTAAAGTGAACTGTTGTAACCCAATATTTATTCTGTGTTTTCTCCAAATTCCCATTAGATTTATTTTGAAATTCTTCATTCTATTTTTGTTTTGTGTTTCTTCTTGAGGGAATGACTCTAAGAGATTTGTTTTGAAAATTGTTTATTCTTCTGTTTCATACAATTCATTTGTATTCTATTGTTTCTTTCTACTATGTTTTATAGTTACTCAGTGTAGATTTTTTTTCTATTTAAAGAATTTTGTTTACATATTGTTTGCACTTCTTTTTTATTTACACATTTTTGTTTTAGTTTTATAATTACAATTTTATTTTATTTTGAGGAGTTAAAACAAAAGCAAGAACAGAACTAAGAAACCAAGACAGAAACAGGGTAACATGCAGCAATATATATGCTACAGATTTTCAAAACAATAACAGCTGATTGGCAGTGGTTGATATATTTTCTATTTTCATCTCCAAATCTGTTACTCAGATTAACAGATATATTTATGTAAGATTGGACAATGATTGAATGTTACTGCTTGCTTTCAAGAAATCTTAAACTTTTGTTCTTGCCTCTTTTTTGCTTTTATTACTTTTTTAAAAAATTAGTTTAAAGACAGTACTTGATATGACATTAGGAATGATACTCAATTTGAAGACCAAGATGACAAGCATGGTTTTTGTATTACACTGCTATACTCTATGTAGTTGCTTAGTTTATAGATATCAGCATACATGGTCAAGGTGAAAATCTGACATATAAACAACTATTTTCAAGAAACTGATGAAAATTCTTAATACAATCCCTTCAGCTATCATATATATATATATATATATATACTTGCCTGTTTTTCCTCCTACCTTTTTGCCTATATATTTCTTTCTTAAAACATGTATTAGTTTGTTGAATCATTTCTGTCTTTTTAAACTCACTGAATTTAATATAGCTGGTTTAACTTTCCATCCAAGAATTTACCCATGCTGGTTACTATGTGGCTATTTTTAGAAACCTTATTTTGATCATTATAGAAAGGCAGAGTTTTTTTTTTTTTTGATGTTTATTCATAAGCAGCATCATTTGAATTTTTAGGGATTAAGTAGTTATTATAATTTTTTTCTAATCTGAATCTTTCAGAAACTTGAAGCAGGCTGTTTATTTGCTGTAAGCCTGTACTAACTTGCACCGCTTCAGGACTAGATGACATGATTACATCTGGTAGGTCTTCACATTGGTTGTTGGTAACACTTTTTCTGCACTATAGGGATTGACCAGCCCCATAGCCACAGTTGGTACATGGATCAATCATGACTTAGGAAGAATCTCAGTGGGTACTGCACCTCCATGGGCCTCTCCTGGGCAGCAGCAGAGGCTGGGTGCATTCTCCAGTTAAAAAAAGGGAAACAAAGAATTGAATCACTGTGAATGGAAACACACACACACACATACACACAGCCCCCACTAATATGGAAGAAAATTAGAGATAGTTATATGCTGTTGTGCTAGTCAGCATTTGGTACCAGAGATGAGACTTTACAGGTGGAATGGAGTATTTGGGCTCACAGTGTTCTTCTGTGGTTAGCTAGCTCTTCCGCTGCACCCCTCAGTGGACACGGATCATCATGAAGAGAGGCCGTGGGATCACAGCAGATCAACCCAGAGCAGCTGGAAATAGGAGGTGGTGAGAGCCAGGGAGGAAGAGACAGAGGTCAACATGTGCCCTGAAATTAGGCACTCAGTTGCCCAATTCGTCCACTCTTAATTTGCCCACTATTATGAGTTAATCAATGGCATAATTGAAGTCAAGCTCTCATAATCAAATCAACTGTCCAAAACCAACAACCTCCAACACAATACACCTTTTGGGGAATATTTTGGATTCTAAGCTGAACAACTCTTTTTGCAATGCTCCTTAATTATTTTTAACTTAATAAGAGTGTTACTAAGAATATATTGACTGTATAATTTGATTTCTCATAAAATTACTTATCTTTAATTGAACAGAAACATTGGAATAAAAATCAACTTTTCATTTGATTTTTAAGTTTGAAAACTTGATACGATATATGCAATATTGAAAAATATCTACAAACAAACAATTAATAAGCCAAAGATTGATTAATTAATGATAATATTACACAAGCAAGACATGCCAGAATGATTAAGTCAATATAGTATCATTGCTTTACCCTGAAGGAATCTGAAATTATTGTCAAGTTTTATTAAAATCTATGTCATTAAAAAGTTATCATGATGAACTTAAATATCTGAATGTGTAATCTGATATATCTAAGTCATGAAGGGTATGAGATCCAACATTCCACCATATCTGTGTTGCCCATGTCTTTTGTTTATTGATGCTGAAGTCATGTTGTCAGTACCTAGCCTATTAACTTTTATTCTATTCTCCAGGAAAGATTTAAATACACACACACACACACACACACACACACACACACACACACACATATATATATATATATGTGTGTGTGTGTGTGTGTGTGTGTGTGGTGTGTGTGTGTGTGTGTGTGTGTGTATATATAATTTTTCTTATAAGTAAGATATAGGCAGATCTTTCTGACTTACTTAGTAATCAAATATTCTGATAGCATGAGAATACAAATTGAAAGTCAGCATTGCCCCGACTTTACAAGCCCTACAAGAATATGTCCTTATTTGGCTTAGGTGTTGTTTTTGTTCCGGTAGTTGGAAGGACATCTGCTGACAGTTTCACCCATTTTTAGGAGTTCTGTTTGTTCCCATATTTGGAAGGACAGTTTAACTCAAATGCAGCAGGATGACTCCCTCTTTCAATACACATATTACTGAATACCGCTGGTAAAAGACTGGACAGACAACAGTGATCTTATAATCCTTTTCCATGAAAAAAACTCTGTTATTTCTGATACTTACTTCATGGTTACTCCAATACTTCACTTGTGTTTGGATGTATTTTTGGTATCTACCTTCATAAAAGTTATTACAAGTCCCTATGTACAGAACGTGTAAACTTACCAATCCTGAGTAATTATTTTCAGCATCTACGACTTATGTTTAATTTCTCTTACATCTTTCTTCTGATTCCCTGAAAGCACCCATAGTCAAATACCTTCACCAACATTCTGCGATGTCTTACTAAATCAGTGATCACCTTGACCTTTACTTCTTCATCTTCTTTTTCCAAAACATATATTATTTTTTTATCATACAGAATGACTTAGAGAGACATTGATGAGTTTGCTTGTTCAAAAGTTCTTGTAAGTTACTACAATTCTGATAGATTTTGCCAGCCAACATAGAGTCAATACACTACATTTAAAATTATTTACATTTTTGTGAAGGGGAAACAATGAGTTAATTTTGTTAATCGAAAGATCTTTGTTAAAATTTAGCATAATTATTAATGAATCTCTGAAAAATAAGTATTTTCATGGCAGAAGAACTTTTTAAATTAAAAATAACAACAGGACACTAAAAAGAACAACACAAACCATACAGAAATGCAAACTAAATCAGTAAATTTTTACTAATATTTTATACAAGTAAACATCAATTTTTTTCTTAATTCTGTTTCAAAGAACTGATTATAGAATATTGTCTTTTTAAAGAGCTTATATTTTTCAACTATTGTGGCATTAATGTTTAGTTTAAAAAGTAGAATTTCTATCCGTATGGACTCTAACAAGTTAAGTATATTTCTGTTTAGTTTTGATCTGAAATATGTCCCTCAATCATTGCATATATTTCATTTCTCAAATTATCAGGTCACTCATGATGCTCTTAAAATGTCTTCTATTTTCACCTACCTTTACAACCCCTTTGTTCAACCACTATGTTCTAGGAATATCCTTAGATATGTCTCGCTGTTGAATTAACTACTCAGGCATCTGAATTTTTCTAGTGAATTTTCCCTAATATTTGACTGTGAATAAGATATCTTTAATGTACCTGTGGAACTTCCATGTATGTAAAATTTAATAATTTATTTTATTTTTCTCCTTTTATATGATCAGTGTCTAAAATATTTCACCAAAATAGCATTCAATATTCTAATTTTTGTTGACTCATGAGTAGTGACAGCATTCTAAACAACATAATTAAATTTCTCTTCAGCCAAGTATGATTTTGTTTCCACCAATCTGTGCTGAGATTCCTGGAAGTGTAGCCATGGAAGATAATAATGCTCTAATAATTAGCACCATGATAATATTACTAATCTAATTTTCAATGATTAGGATGGCTGAGTATAATCTTGTATAAAAAGATTTTTCAGAAACTAGCAATTTGAATTTTATATTTAATGTTTTATCAAATTACATAATAATTTTGAAATACTAGATTGGCTTCCTGGATTTATATTTAATTCTGGAAAATGAAGTATGTGTAATTAAAAAAATAACAGAAAAGACAATGTTGATGGATGCATTTACAAATTTATTTAACATTATGCTTGCACTGAAATTAATGACACATTAAATACTTTCAATCATTTACATATTAGTTAAAAATATAATTGTGCTGTAAATAGTTATATGTGCTCTCTTTACAAAATATAAAAATTGATACTATTATTATATCATATTATTCTCTTGGTATAATTATATTTTGAATTTAGCCATTATGAAAAAAACCTTCTATCAGATAATTTATTAATTTGTATTTCAACTTATTACTGATTTTTAAAATTTATTTATTTTAATGTATTTGGTTGTTGCAGGGCCTCACGACGCAGCTCAGACTCACGGTGATCCTCCCGCTTTCAGCCTGCCCAGCGCTGTGCTTCCAGGCTTGTGTCTCCATGTCCTGACTCTGGCCAGGTCAGCCTCCAATGGGGACGGTGCTGCTGCGACACATGGTGCCAGGGATCAAGCCGCAGTCCCTGCACTTGCCTAAGGAGGTGCTGTAGTCCACTATGCTATCTAGGTGGCCTGCTGTTTTATTTTTATTTTTTGCAGAGACTGAACAAATTTATTACACTCTGAAAAAAGTAACTTTCAATTTAAATACTGCTCATTTTGGGCTGGGGAGATAACTCAGCAGAATAAGCGCTTGCCTGGCAAGTGTAAGATACTGAGTTCAATCCCCAGTACCACAAAGAAAGTAAAAATAAAAATAAATAAATAAATGAATAGTGCTCATTTTACATAGCAAATTATAAATAGCAGTATGTTGCTATTTTAAATTGAAATTTCTTTGTCCTGGCCACAATTTTTGTGTTCTTTTCTCAAGATACATGAAATAAAATACAAAGAACAGGGATTTAGGTTGGCATTACAATGCTTGCCTAGCATACTGGAAACCCTGTATTGAGCCCTTAGCATGAAAGTAAACAAATAAGTAAACAAACAAACTGATAAACTTCAAATAACAATCACAGAAGACAAAAATAAATCAGGTTGACTGAATTTTAGCATAAGACATTTATTATGCCACAAAACATTTGTTTTATTGGTGCATCAAAAGCAATCTGCAAACGTAATATGCTTTTTATTTCTATTTGTGTGTATCTACAATATAGCAGGAACTAAAATATATTCTTTTTGTTATTTTGTTTTTTTTTAATTTTAGAAACACAGATTCTTGTTCTAAATTTATAGAAACATTTTAAACTTCATTGTTATTTTATTACTTAATATGATTACTATTGCTAAAATGATTTAAAGTTAAATCTTTCCCTGAATATTTCAGAATTGAAATATTAAACTTATTGTGTAATTGATGGATTATGAACAAAGTTAAGCTTAACTTTAAAATAGTTGTGTAACCACATAAAATTCTTTCATGTCTTGTGCTTGATCCATGTAATCTTTCACTGATATGAAGCTCTTACGATCAGGATGAAAATGTTGTTATTGCAATTTTTGTGTCAAAAAAAGCACCAGGTGTAAGAAGTTTGTCCAGATAAATTGGATTCTCTCTTCCTACGATTCCATGCATCACGATATTTTTTCACCCTTACTGACACAGTTTGTGATAGATATTTTATTTTTATTGCGCTTTTCTTCTCCTTCTTTTCCTCTTCCTTAATACCCTTAAGACAGTTTTCCAAGTCAATGACTCATGAAACTAAAGTGTCTACTTCTGATGTAACATACGATTTGTCCGAGGTAGCCTAGCCAATTTAGTATTCATCTCTTTTAAAATCCTTGTGAAGAAGTCATTCTACACACTTGAATAATATGCATCTCAGGGGTCTGCTCACATACCGTGTAGTCTTCCCTTTAACATTGAATATAATTTGTTCCCAAGTATTAGCTCTTAGATTTTATTTTCAATCTATTGGAATGGTTTCAATACCAGAGCTAAGTTTGCTTTTATCTACTGAAGGACATAAATGATATTCTTAGTAAAAGGAGAAGTCCAGTCCACAGTTGCTACATATTGTCTATTCAAGGTAACTTCATATGTGCTTAAAATAAGCACATTAATAAGCAATTGACGCAGAAAATATTAATACAGAATTGATATTATATTATTGATATACAGAATTGATGCAGAAAATGTTATCTATTGTCTTATATAATATCACAGCCAGGGAAATTGCTCAGTGGAATAAGTGCTTCCCTGGCAAGCGGAGGGCCTGAGTTCAATCCATGGTTCCCCAAAGAATAAAAATAAAAAATAAATAAAACAAAATAAATGTGCTTTAGTTTAATTAGCAAATGAATAAGCTTCAGACAATGATAAATATGTATTCTGTAACAATTTTACCTCTTCCTTTGGAATTAAATTTCAGAAGTTGTAGTAAATACCAAAGAATTTTTCAATATTCCCATTCTCTCATTATTCAGTATGATTTCAATACAGGTGCTGCTAATGTATTTTGTGATTATCACCAAATCACAATTAGATGATTGCATATGTGTGTGTCTGTGTGTGTGTGTGTGTGTGTGTGTGTGTGTGTGTGGTACCTGAGATCACCCACATTATCCAAATATTCAACGCCTGAGTTTCAACCCAAGTCCCCAACTCCTTATGAGGTGAATTTGAGATTGGGATAATATAAATGGTTATCTGGGTGGGCTTGATGTTTGTTTTGTTCCAAGTAGAAGAATGAGCTGCGTGTGGTGGTACATGTTTATTAAACAATCTATTTTGGAGACGAAGGAAAATCACAAGTTCAAGCTGATCTTGAGCATTTTAGCATCTTAGACAAAAATTTAAAAAGGATGAAAATTTAGCTCAGTGAAAAGGCCTGGAGTTCCATTTCCACTACCCCCTCTTCTCAGTGAACAAAGAGCGAGTCCATGATTGCACAAGGGCATGACCGTGAAAAGATCACAGAAATGTGAACAGAATGCCTTATGCTGTTACTATTCTAAAGTGCAGAACCACAAGCCAAGGAAAAGGAGCAGTATCTACAAGCAGAAAGTGAGCCATGGCTGACGGCCAGCAGATAAATGGAGACCCGAGCTGGGAAAGGACTGGATTGAGACCAAATCTGATACTGGGAGCAACTTATTCTGCAAAAACTCTGGTAATGTGTTTCACACATGTGATAACTTGTGAGACTCTAAGAAGCCAGCCAAGTCCATTCAGAAGTGTTGATGCACAGATCTATGGGGCAGGAATATGTGTTGCCTTAAAGGTCTGATTTGTGACAATTATTATTATTATTATTATTTTTTTTGGTGGAACCGGGGATTGATCTCAGGCCTTTGCACTTGTCAGGAAAGTGCTTATTCCACTGAGCCATCTCCCTGGCCCCATGATTTGTGAAAAATTTTAAGGCATATTTAAAACATAAGCTCATTAATACATATGCTACAAATAAGAACACTGAGACCTGGTGTTTTGAACACTAAGATACATTATATGTGACAATATGCCACTGAATAGGCTCTATCAATATCTCATCAGAAGTAACATGTTTGCATATTTTAAAGGTGAAAAATTAAAAGGCACAAGTGTTGCAGAAAACATAAAACATACTATCAAGATAAAATTTGAATTTAAGTTCAAAAGTTAAACCGGCTTTTGTTCAAAACAATTATAAGGGACTGAAATAATTCAGCTTCACTGAAACAAGACAGGACAGTTTTACAAAGGGAGAAGCTTTAGTGAAAATGCTCATGATTACTTTGTAAAAGCATTTGTTCGATGTGAGCTGTCAAAAATTCATAGTTATGGGCCACGGAGATGGCTCAGTGGAATAAGCACTTCTCTGACAAGTGCACAGGCATGAGTTCAAATCCCTGGTTCTGTAAAAAAAAAAAAAAAATCACAGTTATTCTCGTGTTTTCAATTTTTTTCCTATGATTATATCATCTTTATTTTCTACTTAGTATTCATCAAAGTTGTGCTGTTACTATCACATAGAGACTGTTAGATACCAACATTTTCTGCTTTTATATTAACATTTCAAAGACATTCTTCTTCTTCTTTTTTTTTTTTTTTAGGGAAGGATCTACAGAGTGTCCAGGATCTCACTACTAGATTGGACTCATAGTGATCCACCTGTTTGCAGCCTCCCAAGAGCTGGGATTACAGGTGCACACCACCACACCCAGGCTCAATTGCCTTCTCAGCACACCCTCAGGGTGAGGCCAGCCCAGCAGGCCTGGGGATCTAACCTCCAGCCCCTGTGCCTGCTTGCAGGTGCTTTAATCTGCTGAGCTATTTGGCGGGCCCTCAAAGATATTATTCTAAACTCCTTGAAAAATAATTTGACCTAGATTCAACATTTGACAAAATAGGGAAAAATGATACACGATTTCAAAATTCAAAGAAAACAATGATGACTCTGAAGAAAATTGGCCAAGTTGGAGAATCAACGTTCATAAGGCAGAAAGAAACCAGACTAGTTTAGTCAAACAAAAGAGGCAACCACTAAAACGGTAACTTTCCTCACTCCTAAATTCTCAGCTTCTATAGGCTGGACCTTGGATATCTTCAAATGCTATGTAGAAAGCTTGGTGCGGAGGCTGGGGAGATGGCTCAGTAGAATGAGCTCTTCCCTGGCAAGTGCAAGGGTCTGAATTCAATCCCTAGTTCTTCCAAAATAAAAAAGAAAGCTTGGTGTGCAGTCTGTAACTTTCTACACTCCAGAGTCAACAGGTAAAGGAAAAACAAAAAACAACAAAAGAAAAACTTCACACTTTGAAAATTGTCTAGTCTGAGGTATTCAGCTATAGAAACAAAAATAAGACTTGGTTTGTTTAAAGTAGCAACATATTTTATAAGTAAATGGTCCTTCATATTTTAATAATATTAGATCAATAGTAATGGAGTTGACCTACAATGGCATAAATATATTTAATAGACCTGAAAAGAAAATTCAGTGAGATAATACACTTATGTTTATTTTGTTCTTCTCAAAAGAAAAATAAAAGACTCCTTAAAATTCCCAGATAAATTTTGCTTGGCATTGTGGTTAACTTTCCAAATTCCATTCATTTTATGCTGCTGAATAACAGTAAGTAGTGATTTGAAGAAATGACTTTGATTCAAAGGCCCAAATTTATTTTTATAGTGAGAGTCCCATAGGTGGTACCATGATTTGTGTAAAAATGTACACGTGGCTCAGTTCAGGGTGAGGATTTCAAGCACAGGCCTACAGCAGATAGTCTGGAAGGCTTCCCCT
This sequence comes from Ctenomys sociabilis, assembly GCA_004027165.1. NCBI lineage: Eukaryota > Metazoa > Chordata > Mammalia > Rodentia > Ctenomyidae > Ctenomys > Ctenomys sociabilis. The sequence continues at coordinate 32,608 of PVKA01010633.1, forward strand.
GACTCTTGTATTAAGCAGCTGGGAAGGAAAATTGCTCTCTCTGTCCCCCAAATAGTCCTTTTGCTAGTAGAGTGCATGAGAAAAAGTCATCACATAGAAATATGAGTACCTAAAAACAATATTAATATGCTACAAGTTTATCACCAAAACTCACTTTAACAAGATTCCCATGTGAGAAATCAGCATTCATTCCTTACTGCATAAGCCAGTTTGAGTTTCTGCTACTAATAATAGAAAACAACAAAATGAGCACCCCATATCTTTCAATATTTCTTGACTTTATTGTACTGAACAGTTCGCTCTGTAAGTGCATCTAAAATCTTTTCTTGTTTACCATCCATTGCTCGGATCTAATGAAACTATTTCTACTTCCACACAGTATTAGTAGTCACATGGTAAAGCACCCTACAATATTTATGCAAACATCACAATCTTTCTGATTCTGCTTTATAACCTATTTCCATATTTTCAGTCAGTCTAGCAGTATACAAATAACAAGGAACAGAAAATGTGTCTTATTTGTTTTTATGTCAAAATAAATTGAAACTTATTTAAAAAAGCACACCTCAGTACAGGGGAAGAATAGATTTGAATGGCAAAATTAGCATGAATGAGTATATACCCCAAAGGAATGAAAGTGTGGGAGAACGCAGTCACATAGACCCGCATGAAGTTATTTTCCCAAATGCATTAATTTATATGCGTATTACATTTGCTGACATTTGTAAAAGTGACTTTATTTCTTCTCTGGAAAAACATCAATAAAATTAAAAAGCTGAAAATAGGCATATAATCACATTCATAGGCTATACTGTGTGCTTATGATCCAGTAAAGCTAAATAAAAGCAATAAAAATTCTTAAAATATATTTATTTGCATCTGTGAGGAATTGTTATAATTATCATATGCAGAGTAATGTTTTGATAAAACACCAAATTGAAGTGGAAGCTACCTTGGATGGTTTAATCCACTGACTATAATGTACTTATTTATTTATTTATTTATTTATTCATTCATTTATTGTGGTCCCGGGGATCGAACTCAGGACCTTGGGTCTGCCAGTCAGGCAGTTATGACACCCTACAGCCCAAAATGAGTAAGTAACTTGAAGAGACATTTCTTTCCCTCCCTCTTATTTTTTTTTTTTTTCTTTTTCATGGTGTCACTGGGTTTTAGACTCCAGATCTTGTCGATGCTGCTCAGCTGCTTATGCTGCTGAGTTGAACACCAGCGCTTAACATGACTTTAAAGAGGAAAAGCATTCCAATCTCTAACATATACACTGTAGAAAATTACTTAAAAGTCAGATGTTTATTAAGTGAGGAATAAAGCAATGTCATGCACCGTGGAAGAGGCACAGGTTAATTCAGAACTTAGAATTTTATAGTTGCAACTTGTCTTTTTCCTCCCTGGATGTTGTAGGTTTCGGTTAGAGTGAGTGATTCCCAAGGTACAGAGCATAGAGTTACCTATTAAGTACGGGCAAGTTGTAAACTCAGAAGCTCTCAAAAATGTGACAGATTTTCTTACTGTGTCTTGAAGCTCAGGGCATCCTCCACACTGCTGTCAGAAGGACAATGTGGCTATGTAACTGTACTGTACAGCTCGTGGTTGAATCATTCAAGCTCCCTAGTGCGACTGAAGCAGTCTTGACGTCTTGATTTGTGACTGCCGTACCACACCCTACAAATTATCTCTAGCTGTGTTCAGTACTTTCACCTTTTAAGTAGACTGTCTTAGTTGCTTTCCTTATCACTGAGACAAAGCACTAAATGTCCAAAGTGAAAAGAATAAAGATTTATTTTGCACGCAGCTTGTAGAGGTTTCAGTCCACAGCTGATAAGCTCCAAAGCAGGGTGGCACGGCAGAGGGGCATCACTGATGAGAAACAGGTCTTGGTGGGCAGGAGGCGGTAGGAAAGCTCCTCTTGTTGATGCTCTTCTAAAATTTTCTTTTTCTTTCCATTTTTTTTTTTTTTTTTTTTTTTTTTGGTGGTACTGGGAATAGAATTCAAGACCTCATGCTTGCCAGGCAGGAGCTTATGCTATTGAATTATGTCCCAGCCCAACATCTTTAAAAAATATTTTTGATTTTTAAGACTGGATGTCATGGCTGAAGTTTAGGCTGGGCTTGGATTCAATTATTTATTTATTTGTTTATTTATTTTTGTATTTCAGGGAAGGGTCTACAGGGTGTTCAGAGTCTCACTACTAGATCAGACTCATAGAGATCTGCCTACTTACAGCCTCCCAAGAGCTGGGATTATCTGTGCGTGGCTCCATTCCCAGTTGACCCCCGGGGCTGCCATGCCTGCCCCATCCCTCAGAAACCCTGAGACGAGATGTGGTGGCATGGGTCTGTAATCTCAGGCCTTGGGAGGCTGTAAGCAGATGGGTCACTACGAGTCCGATCTAGTAGTGAGACTCTGAACACCCTGTGGACCTTTCCCTCAAATACAAAATATATATATATATATATATATATATATATATATATATATATATGTATATATATATACACACACACACACATATATATAATTTCCAAAGTGAAAGATGAGCTTGCACTTTCAGTTAAGAATATCAACATTGGCCCAGCAAGATAGTTCAGCAGACTAAGTGCCTACTTAGGCAAGCTCAGGAACAGGGTTCAATCCCCTGGGTACCCCTGAGCTGCTGACTGAGTCTGGGTGTGGTGTACATGCCTGTAATCCTGGTACTGGGAGGCTAAAAACAGGAGGATCAGCATGAGTCTAAGAATGAGTGTGTTGCTGCAGGCCTGTAATCCCAACACTTGGGATCATATATATGTTTTTTCGTATATAATATATATTATATATATAATATATATATATATATATTATATATATATATAATATATATAAATGTTATTAGTATCCTATCTGCCACATCTCAATGATAATTTTCCATAAGTGATACTGAAGATGTAGGTGCTCTGCTATTATTTCTGATTTCATGTGTTCTTACTGTGTTTGTATAAATACTTTATTGAATATAATTTGCTAAGAAAATGTTTTGACAGTACTTCACCTTTCTTAATAAATTTTTGTTCTGTTTTCTCTTGTCATTTAATCTTATGTAGCTAATAATTTTATTATTATTCATTTGGTTATTTCTGAACCAAAAACAAATAATATGAAATAAGTATTAAAGTGATATTATTGTTTGGAAATTTATTTATTTATTTGGATTTTTTTCTGTGTTTTAGAGAAGAGTCTATAGGTTGTTCAGGGTCTCATTACTAGATGAAACTCATAGTGCTTCTCCTGTTTACAGCCTCCCAAGTGCCAGGATTACAGGCTCACACCAACACGACCATTCTCAATTGCTGTCTCAAGGTTGCCCAAGGGCAGGGCCAGCTCCACTGGCTGGGAATCGAACCCCTCGCCCCTGTACCTGCTTGTAGGTGCTTTAATCCACTGAGCTATTTGGTGGGCCCTCAGAAAAATTCATTGAAATGACCTAATTTTTCAGCTTACCAGAAATGAAAGTTATAGGTGAAGTTCAACGAATGTAAGTGAAACATAGCTTGAAATAGTCGCAGTAAAAAGGAAGAGGAATATGAGAGCTTTTTAAATAAGTTTTATTCATTTTAATGAGAAAAAGGGATGAAATAGTGATCAAAGGTTCAAAACAGGGTAGTAGGACATTTACAATAATTAATACACTTGCAGATTGTTGTCTTTGTAGTAGTTATTCAGAGGACAAGATGCAGACATATTAAATAAACAATATTAGTACAAACTTTTAATCTCAGTGAACTAAGAGACAGTAGCTGTATATCTACCTTATCTTTCTTGTGTGTACATATATATATATATATATATATATATATATATATATATATACTCTTTTAAAATTTTCCTTACCACCCCCCCCTTTTTTTGCTAAATTTGAGAACCTACAATCTTTAGACTAGTTTCAAGTATGAAAAGATCATTTAAAGACTTCTCCACATACAGCTTCTCAACTGCAGTAGAATGCCCATCTCTGAGAAAACAAAACAAAAAGGGGATATGTTGGGTGCTATGAAGCTAGGAAATCCATGCAATATATGTAGGTGGGACTTGGCCCAGTGTCTAAGGCAAACAAGCCAACTCACTCCTGAGATGAACGTCCTGCCTGGTTAAGGTTTGCTACCAGTGGCTAAACAGCCTAGTGTCATGCGTTACTAGCTTCACAAAAGTGTAAATAAAAGAGAGTCTTCTTGTGAAAAAAATGAGGATAAGCTTTTAAAATTATCAGAATATTAAAATGTTAGAAACCTTTATATGCACATTTTGAATTAGAAGTGAAAGAGGTATCATGAGAATTACTTCATAATCAAAGACAATATTGATTTACACTACTATTAAGCAAATGAATGGACCTGGATCACTAGATGGATGAAATAAGAGGGGCCTACTGAGTAAAATGACTCTAACTTTTGGCTTATCTGGCTGTGTCTGTACATTTCCACTTCCTGTTTCTGGGTGCTTCTTTGTTAGCTTTGTTTTCTAGCAAAAATTCATCAAACAATGAAAATTCCATTTTGTTTCCTTTTCTTATGTAAAAAGTTTAGTGTTGGACATTTTGTTTCTGCTGTAAAAATAGCCTCATTTTGTATGGAAAATATAGAGAACTGATATGTGGAAAACACTGCACTATAAATTCAAGAGTTGAGATGTAGGATTAGTGGCCTTGTAAAATCACAAAGGGGAAAATATTTTTCTGAACACTTCAAAATTAGTGTTTATATAAAACCATGTACAATATGTAATTCATAAAGAAAAATAATGAATTTTGATGATAGCATAACACTAAAACAATTTTTAAATTTCTAAATGACATAAATTAATTAAATGATTATATTTATGGAAGATGTTCATTAAAAACACTGAGACATGTGCTGCTATTCATGATGATTCTGTCTTAAAATGAACATATTGATGCCTATGTCCACACTTCAGTGCCATTTGATTTTTCTGCACTTCTACAGTTGCTGCCTTTTGTAGTCTGTCCTACTTTTCACTTAACCTTCAACCTTGCATCAAGTGTTTCAATTAGGATTACGTATTATTCACACTTTATAATGAAATGGCTTCAGAATTCAGTCTAAATTGCTTTGCATAATTTACAAGAACTTTCATCATTCTGGTTCTACTCATCTTTTGGTACAACTCTATGCATATCCTGACATAATACTTTTAGCTGAATTTAGGTCACTGAATATATTACACCTTCTTCACATTTACATCATCACAAATTCTGTCCTTTTACCTGAAATTTTACCTAATGTATTCTCCCAAGTTTACTTCTTCCTGCCAACATGGTAAATTTCTAGGTTTTTTTTTTTTTTTTTTTTTTTTTTGTCTTTTTTGAGACAGGGTCTCACTATGCAGTTCAGGCTGGCCTTAAGCTCACTTTGTAGCTCAGGCTGGTCTCGAACTCACAACAATCCTCCTGCCTCAGCCTCCCAAGTGCTGGGATTACAGGCCTGTGCCACCACGCCCGGCTCTAAATTTCTAGTTTTAATTAGAGACAATTTTCTTAGACATTATTCTCTAACTCCAAAATTGGTTCAATGGACCTCAGCACCTGTAAGCTTTTATCTTCCCATAAAAATAGCCCTTGTCAAACTGATGTTTATTTTCCCATTCTTCTATTCACTACTGATCATATAAGCTAAGAAAAAAATCTAGATTCTAGGTCTGAAGTCACATGTTTTACAGGGTTCCTACCCAGAGTGGAACAAGTACGCAGCCCCTTGTCAGGCCTTCGGATCACTGCTGGCTTATGGTGATGAGGGATCACAGAATTCTCTACTTCCTCCTCTGCTTGTCTTGGCCTCCATCATGAGGTGAGAAGTTCTGGTTTTGCTCATCTCTGCTTTGTTATATGGCTTTGCCATAGGCTCAGAAACAAAGGGATCAGTGTATCACAGACTAACAACTCCAAAGGCTGTGAGCCAAATAATCCTTTTGTTTTCATAAGTTGATGATATAACATAGAACGCATAACATTTACAATAATGAAGAGATATTTAAGGCAGAAAGTAGTGCTAAGAAGTTGCTACTGTATCTGGTATGAGGTGGACAAAGATTTGAAATGGGTATGCTAGAGTCCTTTTCAGGAGTCTAAAGCAAGGGACTAGAGAAAGCTTAGAATCCTGTAGTTGTATTTTAATGGACTATTTTTAATACTGATAGTAGTGAGGACAGTAAAGGAGATATTCATAAGATTTGCTGTGAAATTGAGGACTTCATTGGAAATTGAAATAAAAGCTACACATCTGATGCCTTAGCAAAGAATGTACTTGCATTTTATCCTTGTCTTGAGACTTCATGGAAGGCTGCTTAAGAGTAGCAAGGGAGTTTCCCTGGCAGAAGACATTTCAAGGTACAGAATGCAGGCAGTGACCTGGCATTACTGGGTGTTTCAGCCAGATTCACAAAGAGAGTCATAAACAAGGGGAAGCAAACAAAAAGAAGGAAAAACCTTGCAGCTTGTTAGGAACAGAGAAATTTTAATTTTGTTGCCAAAGAATATATAGTGATTTGCCCCTGCAAAAATAAGGCAAATGCATCATGATCAGATACTGAAACAATATTTGAAGGTACTTGAGGAATTAGTGAGAGCCCAGAGCTTTTAGGTTCAACTATTCAAGTGTGAACATTTGTTCCTAAGATTTTCATTTGATTCTTCCTTCAAATTATACTATGAAGCTACTGTGATACAAATATGGTACTTATAAAAATACAGACCTGAGAATCAGTGGAACATATTAGAAGATTCAAAAAGTAACTCCAGATATATTTAGCCACCTTGTATTTGATAAAAGTGCTAAATACATTTCCCCTGGAAGAAAGATAGCCTTTTTAGAAAACAGTGCTGGAAAAACTGTGTTTCCATATGGCAAAAACTAAAATTATACCCATGTCAATCACCAGCACTAAAGGAAAATCAAAATGGATGAAAGAAATAAATAATAAAACAGAACCATTAAATCCACTAGAAGATAGAATGGGAACATTGGTGAAGGCAAAGATTTTATGAACAAAACTCCAATTGCCCAGAAACTTTCATGAAGAATTAACAAGTGGGATTTAATCACATTAAAAAACTTTTCACAGCAAGAAAAACCACTGAAAGACTGAAGAAGAAACCCCTTAGGAGAGAAAAACATTTTACCTAATTGTTTCTCAGACAAAGAAAGAGTTGTAGAATAAAGAACTAAAACGAAAGAAAATCAGATACCCTGAATTTCCAGGCTCAATCCAAACATGGGTATATAAAACAGACACTTCTCAGATGGAGTAGAAACAGCACACAAATATGTTTTTAAAATGTCAGCATCTTTCATCATTTAAGAAATACAAATTAAAACAGTGCCGAGATCCCATTTCATCCCAGAACAAATGGATATCTTTAAGAAGTCAGTCATTAACAAAGGTTGCTGGGGCAATGGGATAAAAGGAACTCTTCTCTACTGTCAGTGAAAGATTACACTGATGAAACTACTATGAAAAGAAGATGTGGGATTTTTTAAAAATACATAACTGAGTGCTACTTTTCTGTAAAGGAAAGTGTTGAGACATGTCTAGCTAAATGGATGCACTTTTAGAATTTGAGAACATTCTATTTAGTGAAGAAAGTTGAACACACCTGTGTAAATACTGCATTGTTTCTCTGGATGTTAGAAACCAACAGTATAAATAAAGACCAGATTGTGTAATATATATATTATAAAATAGGAAAAAATATTCGAATGACAAGGGGAAGTGAGAAGGGAGGGGGCAAATGAAGAAGTGAAAAATGATGAGAAAAGAAGGAAAAGTGGAAGCAAACTTTTTGTGTCTATGAAGGGGAAAAGGGGTATAAGGGAGAGTAGAACAATGAGAAAGAAAAAATTGACATCATTTACAGGTACTAATTTCCTATGGTGAATATTGCATAAAGTGTATGGATGTATATGTATGTACAGTTTACCAATACACTTAATTAAGAAAAAAATGTCACATTTTTATGTGAAAAGAAATCTTGGACCTTGCTTGCCTACAAATAATTAATTAGCAAAACTTCCGGAAGCTGCTTCTGTGGTCCAAAAAGACTCAACTATGCTTCAGGTTGGAGGCCAATATTAGCACTAGCCATGTGATGCTAGACTTTTAGATATAAAAAAATTGAAAGAGTATGAGTTTCTGGTGGCCTTAATATTTCCAAATATGTCTTGAGAGATAAAGCAGTGTGTTGCATTTTGTTGTTGGAGTCATTGTAAACAGGGAGGATGAGACTAAGTGAATGAAGCCAAAACGGTGACGGAGAACATGCGCAGCTAGATCTGTTGAGAAGTAACGTGTGTCAAAGGGAACTACAGGGTACATGCAAAGCCAGCCTGAGATGCTGGTCACTGCGGCTATAACCAGAAAAATGGATGAATGAGGATTCTGAAGCGGAGCCCGCTTGGAAGACTTACATTTGTTGTGCTCATTTTGGTGTTGGATGTGATCGACTTATTTATATTTATGAGAGCTCCTGATCTCATCTTTTGTATGGAAATACCTACGTGGTGTGCCAACACTGTGACTTGGAAATGTGTAACTTTCACTGCAGTTTCTAGCAGATTCCACAGGTCAGTTTGCCTTGAGTCTCTTACGAGATCTGGAAGTTTAATATTTTAGTAATTATGGAAAACTTAAAAGTGGCATTGTAACATTAAATCAATCCATATGAAATTGTAAGATAGATATCGAGCTTCGAGTGATGGGGGTAAAAATATTGTACTTTAGAATTTCAAATACCATGGGTCAAAAGCCTGGTTTTTCAGAACACCTCTTTTGGTAGGTGGTTGATGTCTGAAAATAAGATGGTGTGGTCTTGAAGTTGATTATGGATACACAGTTCTTTGCCTCTATTCTTTGTATTTATGTTCTTGAGTTGAGGTTTTGGGCTCCAGCCCAAAACGCTGTCAAGAATGTTGCCTCAGGGCCGGCGGTATAGCTCAGCGGACTAAGCGCTTGCTTAGGTGAGCTCAGCCGCCAGGGTTCCGTCCCTGGTTTCGCTTGCCGCACCGGTCCCGCCTTCGGGTGCGCTGAGCCCGCGATGGAGTCCGGGCGTGATGGTGCGAGCCTGTAATCCCAGCACTAGGGAGGCAGGAAGCAGAAGGATCGCTATGAATGTGGGCTGTATAGTGAGAACTTGTACCAAAAAAAGAGAATGTTGCCTCACTGATGTCAGAAAGCAATGGGGCTGAAAAGTCATGGACTCAAACCTAGGAATCAAAATAATAATTTTTTTCTTATGAATTTAGTATTACCTCAGTTATTTGATATAGTAAAAGAAAGCCAACAGAGAAATAAAATGTATAGTTTCTTTGTACTCTTAATCTGTAATCCCATATATTTAGTCGACAGTGGAAAAACTTGAAGCAGCAAATGCAGTGCTCGTAAACATCAATATAATTTTAATAAAAATTTTAAAAATCATCATTGTATAGAACTATTGCCTGAGGTAGAATTTTCTTTTGAAAATTGAAATTTTCATATGCTATATTTCCATTCAAATTATGAAACTTGTTGAAACAAATAAATGAAATAATATGATGCAAATTATTTCAGCAGTGAAACGATTGATTCGACTTCCAGTGCATCCAATCCTGAAGAATATGTGAAGTTTATGTAGATTGTGGCAACGTGTTTTTTTTAATGTACGTAGTACAGAGTCTACAGGGTCTTATTACACAGCTCGGACTCAGAGTGGCCCTCCTGTTTGTAGCATCCCAACTGCGGGGATTACAGGCACGTGCGGCCACACCCAGTCTCCAGGGAAGAAGGCTGGCAGGGCACGCTGGGGCTGGAACCTCAGTCCTCGTGCCTTACTAGGTAGCACTTCAGTCTGCTGAACCACCTGGCCTGCCCTTGGCAACATGCTTCCTGAAAGTACTTACGGCTGTGTTTCTAGCAGTCACGTGTGATGGTGGACTCATTTTCCTGTTTATAACAACATTTGCATTCTCATGATGTTACTCTAGCCCTGATTGAGATAAACAAACTCATTTTATCTCAATTATTTTAGTGGTAATTTAACTATTAACTAATATTGAATGTATTCACGTTTTTCTACTTTGACTCATTCATAATTTTTTCCAATTAAATAATTTGAAATATGACAAACTTGGAATGTGATTTTTTCTTTTTCTGTCAATAACTACTATCCATCCATTACTGGCCATCTTGGCCATTTTCTAGTGTATTTTCCTTTGTCTGTGAACAGCTCCAGGATCATATAGTGGATAGAAGGTATAACACCATCTTATTCATGCGGCTATGGTTAATTCATCAGATAAATAATGTAATTTTCAGCCGGGAGTGGTGGTGCAGGCCTATAATCCCAGCACTTGGAAGGTTGAAGCAGAAGGATTGTTGTGAGTTCGAGACCAGCCTGAACTACAAAGTAAGCTTAAGGCCAGCCTGAACTGCATAGTGAGACCCTGTCTCAAAAACAACAATGAAAAAATACTGCAATTTTCCCCTCAGGTCCTACATTTGAATAGCATTTCAAGAGTAAGTCTTCTTTACTTACTGTCTTCCTTTCTCCATTCAAGAAAGTTCTTCCCTAAAAATTCATGTGCTTAGATTTTGTCTTTGTTCTTCTTCTTCCTCATTTTTCCTACTGTACTTCCTCCTCCTTGTCTTCCTCTGCCTTCATTCACTCACTGAAAAATATCTTTTCAGTGCATGAATTTCCAATTAAATGCTCTGCAGGAATAAAGTTAGCATTACTCATTCAAATTTTACTTTAAAACTCACTTCCAATTTGTTCTATAATTAGTAATAATGTGAAGCAAAATTGTTTTTCATTCTTTGCTATACGTATGATCCTTTTGTCTCCAGGTAAGCTCATGTAATTTAAAAAGGAAAGAAAAGAGGAATTGAGAGTAATATTTTATATCTAATTTATGAGCAAAAGAAAATGTAAACTTTAATTTTAAATCAGAAACCTGCAAGTGTCATATGCCCTGCAGTTAAAGTTACTTCAAAGTAAGAAAATATGTATTTCTCTGCTGTTACAGTGACTTGAGTATTAATAATAGATGTGCAGGTAAATAAGAATCCTCTAACCACTTAAATTTTCCAACTGATATTTGCATGAGTTATGTCTTTACTTTAGTGATAAATCAGTAAAAAGATTGAAAAAAACATACTTTGGGGCCAAAACAACCACAATATCTAGTTATAGATCTCTTTAAGATTACAAAGAGGAATTGTTCACTGCTACATTTATTTTATCAGATACAATGCACCCAGTAAGCATATATACATCCTGGCAAACCAGAGGAAATGCCACAGCGTGTTTATGAGGAACATATTCTTTTAATGAATGACATAAAATAAAACTGGAAAGGGTCACCGAATGTGAATCAAATTTATATTTTCAAATGCAGTCTTCTGTCAAAGTAAGTGGAACTTTAAAGAGACTGGAGAATTTAACATGATTCTATTGTTTTTAGGATGCAGCCACCTGACATGTAAGTTGTCCTACCACAGGGAATCTGGATGGGTGATCCGGAAAGGAAGGAAACCAGAGCCCAAGGTACAGGAAGCTGTAGTGAGCGAAGGACACATGGAAGCTAGCAGTGAGGCAGAAAATTCCAAGACATTTCATTGTACAGCAGAAAGCAGTAAAAGGATTGACACTGCAGTTCTAAGGATCTGAAGAAACAAAACCATGCAGGGAAAACAGTCATCCTATTGAGATAATTCATGAGGGAATGAAGTTTAAAAACTCAGTACAAATAACACAAATTTATAAGCAATGAAAATATTTTTCAAAGTGGGATAAAAGGGAGTGAGAAAGAGAGGGAGTTTGTCTAGTTATTCAGTTTTTCCTAATAAAAATTTTAAAAAATTAAGGGTGCCAGAATAGGATATTAGAATATATTTTAAATATACAAGAAGCAATATGTAATTTTAACTGCAATAAATATTTGGGTAAATAGAAAAATATATTGTTTCTTTTTTCTTTAAAATCTAGCATCGCTCAGAACAATTATAGTGACTATAGTTTACAAACTGTCAGAAAAAAATGCAAGAAGATCATGAAAAGTGGGGTGAAGATGGATCTATGGATGAGAAGCACCAAGATAGAAGAGTGGTGAGCAGCAGAGAGAGTCTCTCTGAGTTGCTGTCCAGATGCTTGAATATAGTAATATGAGGAAGACAAGAAGGAGGGAAGTGGGTCTCCTGGGCTCAGGAAGTATCTGAACCCTGCGCTGAAGTGGAGTGGGAAGAGTGAAGTTTCAGGGAAGGAAGGGCAGGTAGTCAATGGAAACTTCTCTCTGCAGTGGGACTACATGTGTGAGAGCAGTAATTCAAATCTGTGGAGACAGTGACTGCTGGAGACACCAGAGGCCTCCATGGGGAGCAGTGGATGTGCAGCACTGCACTAGCTGGTGGTGTCTGCTGATGCTTCATTCCTCTTGGATGACATGGAAGCCGTTTTGAAGGTGGGCTGGGTAACTCGACTCAGAACTCAGAGAAGTTTCTGTTTCCATCTAGCAGTTTGCAAATGGGCTCATGCCCATGGAAGGTGGACTGATAGCTGCAGGCCTAAAGAGTATTTTCTGAGCCAGAAGGTGCAGGCTCACTGAAATTGTCCGCTACCCACCCAAAAGTCACTGCTGGCTTCCTGGGCTAAATCAAGACAGATCGGAACTCTGCAGACACATATTAACTACCAGTAACAGCACAGAAAAACCTGGAAGTGGATCTCTCTCTCTCTCTCTCTCTCTCTCTCTCTCTCTCTCTCTCTCTCTCTCTCTCTCATACTCTGTTGTACCGTTGGTGGCAGTGACTGATTTTTTTGTTTGTTTTTCTCCTAATTTGTTTGATCTTGTTTTTAAATGAGCATGAATGTGGTATCTAGCTTTTTTGATAGGTGTTGCTCTGTTCTGTTCTTTTCATCTCTTCCTTCTCTCTTTTCCCTACAGTCTTGTGAACCAGCTTCCCAAAGTTAGTGTGACTCCACATTTGTCCTCTACCCTTACTTCTAATCTCTTCCTCTATCTCAACGTCTCTATTTTTTCATAGTACCTTTTAAACTTTAACCCCTGACAGTAAAATTGACACATTAAGGACTTTAATACTGCATACAGTTTCTGGTCTGATTTAGATTTTGTTATATAACCACAAACCTAGTTCATATGGTTAAAGATGTTACGTTAATGATTATCTCAGTTTGTCATTTTCTAAGCACTAGTTGATGTTACTATTATGCTGGTGGCAGTAATTTAACCAAAAGTAACATAATTGTTCTGAAAAGCTCTTCTTCCTGGTATTGCAAAACTGACATTTACTAGCGGTCACTGAAAAATATTACGGCAGACTGCCAAAGAACCTGGGGCTGAACCAAACAGGCAGCAAATTCTCATACACAACAAACTGAAGATATCACAACAGAGTCAAAACCCCAAAACCAGGTAACCTAGAAAATACCTCAGAGAAGTAGTCATATCCTAGGATTCTAAAAACTAGCAGTAAAGCAATCCATCATAGACAATTTATAAGACTCACTCCAGGAATTAACCCAGAAATCAAGTTTATTAAAGGCAAAACCAGAAGTCAATTAAGTGAAACAGTACAAAAGCTACCCTCTTGGCCTCTTTGAAGTGGTACCAACAGAATAGTTGAATGATTGTCCAGAAAAATAATCAAATCAGAAATAATTTCTCATATAGATGCAGAGATGGTGTAAATAGTGAAAGCCATGCCTAATTACTCTAAAGCAAATAAAACAAAACAAAATAGAAGAGCTAAGAAAATTATGAAAGCCGTGAGTGTTCAGCATAAGAAATGGAATCTGTAAGACAGATTTAAGTAAATGTGCAGGAGAATAAAAAATTTATTAAATGTTTCCACAGCAGAGTATGCCAATGTGATAAACATAAATATATGTGTAACAATTAACAGTGTACCAAACAAACACTAACATACATGAAAAAATAAAATAACCACACATGCAGTTATATTGGGGATCTCAACCCTTCACTGTCACAAAAACTAGATCAACTAGACAAAAATAAAATATTAGAACTAGACTAAACTTTTGAAGGAATATCTACAGTGTTGTACACCACAAACTCAGAATATACATTCTTCTTGCTTGCACATGGGATGTTTTCCAAAATTGAATGTATACTAGCTCGTAGAACATGTTTCAGTGAATAAAACTAAATTAAAATTATCCCATGCATATTATCAAACTATACTACAATGAAAGTGGATATCAATGGTCAAATAAAAGAACTTCACAAATACTTGGGAATTAACTAGCCCAATACTAAAAAATAAAGTTGGTCTGTATTGGTCAGGGTTTTACTTAGAGGAACAGGCATAATTTAAGGAACAGATATTAACACAAGATATACAATGTATAAGGAATTACAAGACTGGCTTACAGCAGTCAGCCACAGAGTCAGATGAGGGAGTGTGCAGAGGGCATCTGCACACCCCAGACTGAGGAATTCAGTCCTAAGCTCTGAAGCTCACTGCTGTTCTCCATGCAAGTCTCTATCCATCAGCACCACTTCCTCAGCCCCTTTATATGGTCTCTTTGTGCTGAGTCACTCTGGGGCAGAACCATTTGTGCTCCAGGCTGGGACCCCCACCAGCCAGAACTGCTCTGGAACTTCCCCACAGAGTCATCTGGCCAAGGTGACACAATTTATCAACCACTACATGGTCAGATAAAATTAAAGAAGAACAGAAATCAAACCATTTCTAGAACTTTAAATGATAAAATAAAATGTACTGGAATTTATGAGACACATTGAAGGCAGTTATATGAGGCTCATGCATAGCAAAGAATTCCCATATTAGGAAAATAGACCAAGCACAAATAGACAACTTAATGGTATACCTCAAAATTTCTAAAAAAAGAAGAGCAGGCTAAGGAAAAAGCTCATACAAAGAAAGAAATTATAAAGATTCAAGCATAAATTAATGCATTGGAAACTAAGAAAACAACATAAAGATTCAAAGTGTTGAAACTTTAAAGATTAAATAAAATTGACAAGAACTAATACAACTTACCAAGAAAGGAAAGATAAAACTCAAATTCATGCATTAGGGATAAAAAGTGTGAAAACACTAAAGATTCTGAAGAAATCCAGAGGATCGTCTACAAATCCTACAAAAACTTGTGCTCCGATAAGATAAAAAAAAATGTAAGTGAAAGGGACAGATACCTAGATATATATGAATTAAAAAAGCTGAATCAATAAGATGTAAAAATCTTAAATCAATATAAATCCATGAAACAAGATGTAATTAAAAATTTACCATCCCTGATAGATTCACTCCTGAATTCTACAAGAAATTTAGAGAAGACATAACACCCTATGTATCAGAATCTTTAATGATATTAAAGGGAAGTACTGTTCCCAAATTTATTTCTGAAAGTAAGCTTTGCCTTCATACTAAAACTTCAGAAGGATCAAACTAAGAAAAAGAACTGTAGGCCAATCTTCATAAAGGACACCAATGCAAAAGTCCTTAATGAGATATTAACAAGCAGACTGAAGCAAATAGTCAAGAGGATTATACACCATGACCAAAAGGAGTTCATCCCATGCTTGCAGGGGCAGTTTAAAGTATGTCAAGCAATATATGTAATACACTACATTAATAGTACCAAGGACAAAATTTATATGTTCATCTAAATAGTTCCAAAAGGCCGAGGAGTTATCTCAGTGGTCTAAGTGCCTGCCTGGTAAGCATAAGAATCTGAATTCAATATCTTGTATCATATTCCCTGCTGGGTTGCATAGCAAGACACAGTATAGATAAAAATAAATAAATAAATAAACAAACAAATAAATAAATAAATAAAAACTGCAGAAAAAGCTTTCAACAAGGTCAATGAACCAATTCATAATAAAATCCATACATCAAACTGGAATAGATGGTATTTATCTCAATCTGATATAATCCATCTCAAGTAATAACAGTCACCATCTTACTAAGTGCACAAAAAGAAAATAGTTCCCTCTAAAACCAGGAGCAAGATAAGAATGTTCACTGTCTCTCTTAGTAAATATAGTACTGGAAACTTCTAAATTAGATAAAAGAATTAAATAACAGGAGCAATAATAGGTAAGGAAGAAGCTAGATTTTACTCATTTGCAGATTGTATGGCATTCTATACAGAAGACCTCAAAAATGTAATTAAAAACTGCAAGATTTAATAAACAAATTCATCATAATACCTGGAAACAAAGTCACTGTTCAAAAATTAATAGCTTTCCTACACGTGGGAGAGAAATTAGTCAAAGAACACTTTTCACAGGAGCATCGTACAAGATAAAATACCTAGAAATTAGCCTAATGAGATGCAAAAGATATCAATATTGAAAATTATAATATTCTAAAAAGGGGGGATTGAAGAGGCTATCAGAAAATAAAATATTTCCTTTCCTTTTGTGTAGGAAGAACCAATATAGTGAAAAATAGTCATATTTGCGTAATGATTTTAAAGATTTGATGTAATGCTAATCTCACAGAATTGGAGAAAACAGCCCTAAAATTCTTTTGGAACCCGAGGAGACCTAGAAGAGCAAAGGGTATTTTGGGCAACAAAGACAAGGTCATTGCATCACGATCCCTGAGTTGAAGTGGTACTATACGGCTACTGTGATAAGAACAGCATGGAACAGGAAGAAAAACAAAATACAAAAAACACACAACAACACTCAAATATTAATGGAGCAGATAGGATGCAAAGACAACTCTAGATTTATTCAGCTACCTTCTTTGACAAAGGTGTGAAACACATTAACTAGAAGAAAAATAGTCTCCTTAAGAAATGTTTCTGGGAAAACCAGGCATGCACATGTCAAAGCTTTTATATTTGGACACTTATCTTTCATTATGCCCTAAACTAAATTTGAAATGGATCAAAGATCTAAATAGTAAGACAAACATTAAATGTAAAGACAGAACTGGTAATATTTTAAAAACAATGATATATTCAGAGGCCTTATGAATAAACACCAATCCTGCACACACACGAACTATCACAAAAAATTAACAACAGAATTCTCATCTCATTCAAAAACCTTTTGCACAGCAGGAGAAACTATCAACAGAGTGAAGAGACAAACAACATTGTGGAAGACTTTTTTACCTTCTGATCCTCAGACAAAGGATTGCTATATAAAAAACATATAATGTACCAGAAAGACAATTGGACCTCTCAAATTAAAAGTTCCAGTCCAAAAATGATCATCCTAAATGAATACATACTTCTTAGATAAACACAAACAACAAATACAGATATGAGACAATAGTCAATGTCATTTGAAATATACAAACTAAAATAATGCTGAGATTCCACCTCACATTGAAAAATGGCTATCATTAAAAAAATTAACTAATTCCAGATTCTGGTGGGATTGTGGAGAAAATGGAACACTTCAGAGTTTTGGTGGGACTGTAGAGTGGTACAACCACTGACGAAATTGCTGTGGACATTTCTCAAATGGAGGTCATATTTGACCCAGCTATCACTCTCCTGGATATTGTCCTAGAAAAAGTAAAAGCATTGTACCACAGCAATTTATGTTCACACATTTTCATAGCCACAGTTTGTAGTAGCTAGGTCTTGGATACAACACAAATGTCCATCAATCAAGGATTGCATCTTTTTAAACTGTGATCTTTTTATACAACTTGAACTACTCAGTTACAAAGAAGGAAAGAAAAATAAACTGGATAGTTTTACAAATAAATGGATATAACCTAAGACCACTTTCCTAAGTGAAATGAACAATATACACATGTGAAAACATCATATTGCTCCTAGTGTGAGAAACCAAAAGAGCAAAAAAGGTCCAATTGCACAATAGATATTCTAAAATAGGAAGAGACTTCTCCAAATGAGTGAGAAAGTAGGATGGGTGAAGGAGAAAAAAGGAAAATATTAGTATATATATATATAGTATATATACATATATAATATAGATAATATATTGTCTGTTTATTGAAAAAGAAAGATTTGTGCTAGATTTATTTGGGCATTCAAATGTCTAGGTCTTGTACCTAAATTCACTACTTCAAATTGAAAGATAGCACACAATGTGTTCATCTCTGTTACCCTCCTATTAACCGGTTTTGAATGTTTCTTAATTTTCTCTTAAAATAAATAATATAAATGGAACTATATGCAATAATTTGCTATATACTTTAAAATTTACTCTGTTTTATATTAAAGCAGTCTGGAATATCTTCAGATTTATCTATTATGTAGATTACCACTAAAAGGCTGAAGAAAAGAGTAAAATCTGAAATGCATAAATCAAAAATAAAATGGTAGACAAGAAATTCAGTCATATGAAAAGCAAATACAATATTTATACTAGCAAAATTTCCACCAACAACAATTTTTGGACTAAACTGAAATCAAGATTCAGCTTCATGATCCATCCAATATGTTGTTCCAAAGACATAAAAAATGCACCACTGAAAGAGAAGAAACAATTTACTAGGTAAATCAGAAATGGAAGAAGTTGAAAACCTACTTTAACACAATAGCTAATTTAGCAAAAATATAAAAAGTGTATTTTCAAGTTCAATATGAAACATTATCTAAAACAGAAAATGTTGTAATGTACCTGTTTTAATATATTAACATTCAACAAAGTAATACACTTAAAATATGATTTTCCTTTTTTTAGAGAGAACAAACTATTCAAAGTATTTAAGTTGGTGGCTGCATTAGTCAGTGTTTGCTAGAATCACATAAAGATGAGTGCAAGAGGTCTGTGACCTTGAGGCCCAAAGCATCCAGAGGAGGGCTTGGACCCACTACAATGTCTTGTGCAACTCTGATCTGCAAGAAAAAGGCCAGTTTTTGGAAGGAAACTGAAGTGTCTGCGCCAGTGGCTGAAGGACTTCACCCAAAAGGCTAAGGAATCTCTTTGGCAGATGATTATGCATGTAAAAACTCCCTGAAATCTATATGAAGGCCCTGGAGGCTGCATGTAGACCCTTTCTACAAATAATACTCAGTAACATATGGTTCTAGACTCTCTGATACTACATTGTACAGTGTCTACAAAAGCCTGCGCTGCACAAGCTACTAGACTATTCCACGTCTTTCCCTGTTTCTGATCACCTGAACAGTTTTGAGGAATAACTAGGTAGTGATTGAGAGAATGCTTTGTAACTGGGTCTTGTTACTGTGCTTCTCATGTTTACACTGATAGTTTTGAGTTTTGAAGAAAAGGATCACTGACATAAAAGTCCATTCTTACTACATCTAACCATGGGCACATAGTACCAGTGTGAATTCTCACTGTGAAATTTAACCTTGATCCAATGAGTGACCAAGCATTTGTCAATTTTTTCCATGATAATTATTTTTTTTCTAGTTCTTTCTGCACGGTTTGAGCAGAAATCGATATGTACAGCCTACATGTGGAGTAGAGAAGAGCAAGTAGTCATATAAATTATTTGTAATTATTCTTCATTAGAGACTTATATATTCCCTATCATTCATTAATTTATTCACTCGTATTATTATGGAATTATATAAAGTGGTATCTTGATTTAAAAATTGGTTGTGCATAAAATCACATTTTCCCATAAATTTCAATGTACACAGGGCTAATCCCATAAATGAAGACTTAATCCCATAAATACAAAATGAAGTATAGTGTAGTACAGTATGAAGAGAGCAAACATTAGCTTTGTTTGAGGCAACTTCTGATATGGAGTATAGGAAGGTGGAAGTTTTAGAAGTTATTCTGGGTGGAGAGAATCCATCTCCATAAGGTTATTTGTTTAGGAGTTTCAATTCTTTATCTCTGTTCTTTGGGTCAATCTTTTTGAAAAATTTGTGTAATGTAATTTTTCTTTATTTCTGAAATGCATAATACTCCAGAAATGAGGGGTCATATTATTCTTTCATGTGATAATGTGAATACTCTACACTAAACACTCTATTAAGTACAGTTATTTTTGGGTGTGCATCTCAAAGACATCCTAGCACTCACTTCACTTTTCCTTAATGCATCTCATCACATCACTGCTAACCTCTTCCATGTCTTCGTCTTCCTCAGGGAAATGCTATTCAACAAGTGACTTCTGGGATGGGGAGATTATTCAGTAGAATAAGTGCCTGCCTGGCATTCACAGGATCCGGAGTTCAATCTCCAGTACTGCAAAAATAATACAAACAAACAAACAAACAAAACAAGTGCCTTCTGCTGCTCACTCTGAATTTCAGAAAGTTCTCCATCATCAGCTACTCCATATTGTCCTCACCAATCTCCATGGACATCTGGACTCCTATTATTGCCCAAGGACACTATCTTCCCCACTGCCCATGTAACAGATCCTTCAAAGTCACATTTGCTGACATATTTGTGCTATAATTTCCTCCATGCTGAGCTTAAGGTCAAGTGTGTGACCATTTCTCGGGCTTTGTTTATGTTTAATACCTTGAGGATTCTTGGAATGGTAGAACGTAGTAGCTTGATCCGCAGGTCAGTGTATGTGTTTGCACACAGCAAGAGGCTTGATCCATCATGGGCATGTATTCTAAAAAGCCATTTTCTCCCAAATAATATAGATTCTTCTGTTCAGCATCTTCTTCCAGAAGATCCCTGTTCCATTATAGTTGAACACTTGTTGAGTGACATATTCTTCTGCCATCACAAATTCCCAAAATTCTTCCTTGCAGCCTTCTGCAGCAGCCTTGTCATAATTTGAAGACTCCCCATGTCTTGTCACATTGTGTGTGCCACTTCTTTTGCAGAATTTAGCAAGCCACCCTTCAATGGCTTTGAATTCTCACTTGTTGTATTTGATTTTGCTTGCATAAAGCACAGTGCAACTTCCAGGCTTTTTCACAGATCATTACTTCACTAATGGAATCTCTTGCCTTCTGTTTTTCATTCAACCAAACTGCCAAAGATTGTTCCATCTTTTTTAGAATTTGTATCCTGTGGTTAGTTAACACTGCCACGCCTTTTGTCACATCAGCTCCTCCAATGGCATCTTTATTCTTCACAATAGTTGAGATCAATGACTGCCATTCGTGCTCCAAGGCCAGATCAGTCATAGGAAGACCACATGCATGCCTTTCTGCAATCTTCTGCTTCAATTCAGTGCTAATTTTCTTCAAAACCTTCTTGCCATTCCTTTCTCCTTCTCCTTCTCCTCCTCCTTCTCTTTCTCTTCCCTCTCCCTCTCTCCCTCTCTTCCTCCTCCTTCTCCTTCTCCTCCTCCTGCTCCTCCTCCTCATCCTCCTTCTCCTTCTCCTTTTCTCCTCCTTCTCTCCTTCTCCTTCTCCTTTTCTCCTTCTCCTTCTCTCCTTCTCCTTCTCCTTCTCCTTCTCCTCCTCCTCCTTCCCCTCCTCCTTCTTCTTCTTCTCTTAGGGAAGGGTCTACAGGGTGTTCAGGGTCTCTCTACTAGATTGGACTCCTAGTGATTCTCCTGTTTACAGCCTCCGAGATTTGAGATTATGGACATGCGCCACCAAGCTTAGTCTCAATTGCCATCTCAGCATGCCCCAGTGATGGGGCTGGCATGGCATGTATGGGGTTACATCCCAGCTCTGCACCTACTTGCAGGCACTTTTATCCACTGAGCTATTTGGCTGCCCTAATCATTTCAAGTTGGGAGATTATTATTATTATTATTATTATTATTGTTGTTGTTGTTGTTCTTCTTCTTCTTCTTCCTCTCTCTCTCTCTCTCTCTCTCTCTCTCTCTCTCTCTCTCTCTCTCTCTCTCTCTCTCTCTCTCTCTCTCCTCTGTCTTCTTTTCTTTTCTTTTTTCAGTACCAGAGATTTAACTCAGGTCCTTGTGCTTACCAGGCAAGCACTTATTCTACTGAATTATATTCTTGTCAGTTTCCTTACAGCTGTACACTTGCTTGTAACCATGCTGAATTGAATCACAGTATACATTACATTGTATGTTCAAAGCTCATAAAAAGCTTCAAAGAAAGTGTGCACACATCTGTCTGTCACCACAAACTCAACTCAAGAAAATCTTGATCATAAGTTGGTGGTGGTTATGTTCAGCATCAACACAGAGCTCAAAAAAGGAAGCTTTATTTTTGCTGAATGATTCTGTCCTGATTGAATTGTTTGTAAACAAAAGTGTCCAAGAGGCATTAAAGTATATGCATAAATATATCACTGCATTTCACAAAGTATGGATTTACTTTTTTCTTAAATTGTTTCTGTATCGGCAATTTAGAGCTCATTCTATTCCAAACTTTGATCTTCTGACATACATAATCATTGTGGGTTTTTGAAAATCTCATTTTCTAGCACTATAAAATGTTTAAAACTCATTTTTTATATCCTTTGTCCTAGTCTGAAGATCAATAACTTATTTGTGGAACCAACTTTTATTGACAATAATATTAGAAAATAATATCTGGACCCAGTGCTTATGGCTAAAATGTTGTTCTTTTTTGTTCATCTTATTCAGCAGATCATGACTATTACATCTCCCTATATATCTGTTGATATCTACCTGTATTTATAGTGAGATCTGCATGAATTCACACAGATGTCTCTCCATTAGTCAAGTATCATATAGACCATTCCAGCTTACCTCTTGTTTATCTTTGACCTCTGGTTCCGATGATGAGAAATTTCTCTGTCTTCTTCTCAACCCATTACTTTACTGCTAAATTTTCATACATGAGCTTTAGAGATGGAAACTTAAAATTTCATGGAAAATGTATTTTTACCTAATAGTATAGTGTCCTCATAATTCTTTTTTTTTTTTCAGAACAGGGGATTGAACTCAGGCCCTTATGCTTGCCAGGAAAGCACTTATTCCACTGAGCCATCTCCCTGGCCTTTCATAATTCTTTTATCTTTTTGACCCTAGGTTCCTTTCACCTCCATCTTTTTCTTTATCCTTCTACACATGTATTTATATAACTTTATTTATATATTATTGATATAATTAAATTCATGAAATATATTATATTAATACATTGTATCAAAAATCTTATTGTCAGTGTTGGAAAATTATGAATAAATGTGCTATAACTACTGTTTCAAGACTTCTGGTGGACATATACTGGTAATTTCAAATTAGACAAATATTGAGCATGAGTCCTATATCCCATAGAGGACAATTTTTGAAGACCTTGAAATAAAAAAAGAGCATCAATCCAAATATCTGAGATTCCAATGCTTTCCTTGAAAAGCAATCTGCACCCATTCAATTTCAATTTTAAAATTACATTCCATTAGATGTTATGTGTAACACACTAAAAATTCGATATTTTTGTGAATATTTCACAACTGATTGCTTTTTCAGTAATATGTCACTCATCTTTTTTTTTTTTTTTTTTTTTTTTTTTTTTTTTTTTTTTTTTTTTTTTTTTTTTTTTGGTCTTTTTGAGACAGGGTCTCACTATGCAGTTCAGGCTGGCCTTAAACTCACTTTGTAGCTCAGGCTGGTCTCGAACTCACAGCAATCCTCCTGCCTCAGCCTCCCGAGTGCTAGGATTGCAGGCATGCACCACCACACCGGGCTATGTCATTCATCTTTAATGTATGAAAATGAAAAGTTATTGATTCTCATATTGCACCTGACCAGTAGATTTAAAATCATATGCTGCAAATTGAGGCTTATGTTTGTTTGTGCTGGAAATCATATGAACAGAAGCAGCAGGCCCCAACAGACACAATAGTGAATGTCTGAGAAAAACAAACATCTATTATCATAAATTTCAATATAGTGTGCAAGTAACACTTTATTTATGAAACCTGTTGCTCCCTTCTTTAACATTTATAAGTCTAAATTTAACATATGGCTTTTAGGGCCTACAAAAATTTAGCCAAAGGTCCAGAGAGATGGCTCAGTGGAATAAGCACTTCCCTGGCAGGCATAAGAGCCTGAGTTCAATCCCTGGTTCCACAAAAAAAAAAATAGCCAATATATCTATATGTATTTCTATGTCTATGTCTATGTGTATATCTATGTATGTATGTATACTGGATCATTTATTTTCTCTGTAGCCTTGAGGAGGAATTATTTAAAAGGGATTTCCTCAGACATAACAAAAAAAAACTTAAGTAAAAATACACTATATTTGTAACATTCAGTTAATGAATCAAATTTGATTCCCAGTATACTAAGCTTTGTCAATATACTATCATGAGCTCTTAGACAATAGCTTAACTTTGAAAAACACAGTCTACTTTACATCAAGAGTTTAGCTTGTAATTATTCTAAAATTTTAGTACTCTATTGTTTGTACATGATTTTAGAACTCAAACTTCGTAAAGATGTGATAACATCTGTCATCAGATTTCTGTGAGACTGGCAGAGAAAGCACTTTTCAATAGTCTGTACTGAACAATCTGTTTCTTCTCTGAAGCAATGTTTTCTAGGCTGAATTTATATGTGGGTGATTTTTTTTTAATTTTTATTTTTTGGTTGAACCAGGGATTGAACGCAAGCACTTATTCCACTGACCCATCTCACCAGCCCCTGTGGGTGCTTCCACGTAAGCTCTTGTAATATTTAATAACTCAGAAATATACACTACATAGGCACTAATCCTCCTTTATGGATTATGGTTACAGTGAAATTACCCAAAGTCAAAACTTCAGCCATGTGACATATATCTAGCATGAATAAGATCATTTTATAGTATTGTTTATAGCAGTGAAGTTTTAAATAAGAAATACATGGATAATTTCTCATAATTTTACAATGTTAAAATTTGATGGCTGGGGAAATGACTCAGTGGAATAAGTGCTTCCCTGGAAAGGGCAAGGGCCTGAGTTCAATCCCTGGTTCTGCCAAAAATAAAAAATAAAATAAAATTTGATTTAGCTAATTTCTTTTTATTTTTTTTTGAAGAACAAATAGCAATGAGACATTTGCAAATCAAATTTACAGAACAGATTTGATAATACATTGAAACTATTTTTGTAATGGTTTGGTATCTTACAAGGTGTATACATGGTATTATACTTACAGACACTATTATAGCAGATGTCTCTAATCAGTGAATTAAGAGAATGTAGCTGTATACTTATTTTTTTAAAAGCTGAATTATATCACAGTTTTAATAATTAATTCCTTCTACCTTGTTATCTTCCTAGTGGTTGTCCATAGTGCTAGAAGCTGACATAATATCTTGTCCAACCACTATCAGTGCAAATCTTGCTTCTCATAGAGTT
>PVKA01010634.1:0-13181 GCA_004027165.1 Ctenomys sociabilis
ATAAGTAAGCAGCTACACTCTTAATTCACTGATAAGAGATATCTGCTAAAATAATATCTGTAAATATAATATCATGCATGCACCTTGTACAATACCAAAACATTATGAAAACAGTTTGCAATGTATTAATTTATCGAATCTGTATTGTTAAGGTGTCTTGAAACTGTCTGATTGACATTTGTAGTTCAATAAAATAAAAAACATAAAAATAAAAAAAAAATTTTAAAAAGGCCTCTTCTGAAATGGTTGAAGTGGGAGCTATCCCACCCTCTTTTCCTGATGTGTGGGAAGAGACCAGAGTTGTCTGTTTTAGTCATTTCTGGTTGGTTTTGTTGGAGGGGGCGTGAAGATCAGTTGATGATTCTGAGAAACAGCTGAAACATGCATTTACTTATTATATAAAAACTCTCTACCAAAAGATATGATCCCTTGATGCACCAATGAGGCCATATTTCTCTTTTAATCTTCAGCCTTTGGTGTTTAGCAGATAGCAAGTAACAAATGTTTGCTCAACATCTTGGTGAATAAACAAGAGCCACATCAATTATTTGTCTATTCAGCAACTGATTAGAAATGACACAACCTATTCCTTTTCTACTTTAGTTTACTTTTCCTTATATACAGCTATCTGGAATTTATTATTTTTCTCCCCTTCTCTTGCATTTTTTGGCCCCTGACTATACTTTAAGATGTTTGAAAATATGAGTTGTCTTAGAAATACAGAATCATGATAAAAGAAGGAACACCAATAGCACATGTGGAAACTTCAAAGAGGCCTGCGTGACTGGCACAGTGTGAGGCTGGAGAGTGGCAGAAGATTATGCACATCAGAGAGGAAGCAGAACCTAAGCCAGTGGGCCTTAGAGGTGAGGTGACAACTCTGTCCTTGACTTTGACAGAAATGGATGGGGCCGGGGAGACGGCCCAGTGGAATAAGCGCTTCCCTGCAAGCACAAGGGCCTGAGTTCCATCCCCGGTTCCACAAAAAATATTTAATTAATTAATTTTAAAAATTTTAAAAATTAAATTAAAAAAAAAAGAAATGGATTAGCACCACCATCATCTGTCCTTAGGAGACTGCTCTGGACGAGTGTGACAGCCCAAGAAGACGTTAGCCCAACCTGGGTCTCTTGCTTACTGTCTTGCATCCTCCTGCCATGAGAGAACACAGGGAATGAGCTATTCTTCAGAGGAAGCCAGAGCTACAGGGAACAAGGGCCCAAGGCTGTCCCACAACAGGAGCAAATGTTCTCCTGACCTGTTCTGTTTGCTTCTTCTGCTTCTCACCTAACAGACCGTGCAGCCCTCCCAGGGGCCCAGCACAGGACGTGGAGCACATGAGGTGCAGTCACTGGCTTGCTGTCACTTTCCTTTCTCAGTGTGCCCACGCAGAGCACAGGGGTCAGTGTCCCAGCTCCCAGAGCTTCCAGGGGGCCTGCTCTCCCACGGTGCTGACTTGTCCTTTCCACTGCTTTTCAAAAGCTGCACTTCCTGAGCAGCCTACTCGGGCCAAGCCCCACTTCCATGCCAAGGCTATTGCCTAATGGTGCCCTCCTCTCCCCAGGAGCCTAAGCACTGCCACAGTCAACACAGTTTGACTGCTGTCACCTCATCAAAACCACTTTTGTTACCTAGTGTTGCCTAACTAAAGGCAACACTATCCTCACAGACACCTGGAAGCTAGGAGTCATTGGCGCTTGGACCTTGAACTGAGTTTTGTGGCCCATGACCTTTCACCCTGACCTAGCTTTTAACTTTTGCCTTCTGTATTGAACCAGGCTTCTTATTAACATCAGTGACTTCCAGTTTTTATCTAGTTCCAAGTGACCATTTTTTGAAACAATATTTTATGTCCTAGTTTCTCATTATTTCATCCTAATTTATAGATTCCTGGTGCTCAGAAGGAGGTGTCTCTGGCTTCCAGAAGAAAGGGAGAACAGAGGGGAGGGAGGAGGAAAGGGGGAAGAAGAAAGAAAGGGCAAATTATTGCCACTGAAATTACCTTTTAAGAAACTAACCCGATTGTTGTTGATTTAGGGTCAGGTTTATAAGTATCTCCTCAATTTTTAGGGGTTTTCTTCCAAGGCCCACTAGAAGCACTAAAAATCTATGGTTGTTCAGTTCCTTTATTTATTTATTTATACTTGCGACATGGTCTTGCTATGTAGTGCAAGCTGTCCTTGAACTCACTTATGTGGCCCAGGTTGACATCAAAATCACAGCAATGCTCCTGCTTCAGCCTCCCAAAGGGTTGGGCTTACAGGTATGTACCACCACTCCCACCCAACTCAAGTCCCTTATTTAAGATGGTGTATTACTTGTATAGGATATCCTCTTACATATTATGAATCATCCCCAATGTACTTATAACATCTAGTACAGATGAACATGCTATGTAAATAGCTGCTATATTTTATTTATTTATCTATTTACTTATCTGTTGATACAGTGTCTTGCTATGTAATTCAGGCTGGACTTGAACTCACTGTGTAGTCCAGGATGGGGCTGAACTCGTGGTGATCCTCATGGCTCAGCCTCCTGATTGCTCGGATAACAGGCGTGCATTACCACACTCGTGACCATACTATATTATTTAGAGAATAATGATGAAAAACAAAGTCTGCATATGTTCATCACAGAGGAAATTTTTTGAAAAATTTCTATGCACAATCTATCAAATCCACACATGTAGAATACATGGATTCAGATGACAAAGTGTAGCGGCATCTACATTTTTATTTCACTAACACTTTTTTTTTTATTTTTATTTTTAATTTAATTTTATTTTTTTGGTGGAACTGGGGATTGAACTTTGTGCTTGCCAGGCAAGCTCTTATTCTACTGAACTATCTCCCCAGCCCTCAGCTTTTTTAATGGAACTTATTATATTCTCCTTACCCCGTATGTTGTCGCTGTGTACATCTTTTATTCTCTGTAGTGGTGCATTTGTGAACTCCTAGAAGATGGGAAACAAGATTCATTTGTATTTACATTTATACTTATATCAAATAAATTATTACATGATAATACATTCAAAATTTACCTAGAGGAATTGCAAATCTTAAGCTATGCTTAAGAGAACACACAAAATTAGCAACCTGGCAAGAAAAAGCACAAAGAAAGAAACTGAGTCAAGAAGCCCATGGTTATATACAATGTCAGTACAGTACCTCTCCAGAATCAAGCTATGCAGATTTGACTTGCTTCTTTCTCTCTGACTCCATTTAAAAACATATGTGTACATTTAGCTTTACCCACTAAGAATAGAAGACAACTGTAGCAGTCTAGGTAAGAGAAGATAGTGGGCCATACCTACCAGGCACCCAGGGATGGAGAGAATTCATGAAATGGAGGAAAGGAGTTTGGGGTGGATTCAAATAGGATGCTGGAGTAGAGAGACCATAGGATAGGTGAAGAATCACGATCTGGATGCAGCTTGCTTGGTACCAACTGACCAAAGTTCAGCTATATGACCACTCATGGCTGTGTGAGACACAGAAATGAAGCCTTTCCCCTCTTTGTCATTCATCCACTACTGAACAAGTAAAAGATTCAGTGAAGACGAATGATTGAGTTTGTGGTAGGAATTGGGGCCTCAAACAGTGATCATGGGGCAATGAAGACTTTAGTAGAGGGAACATTGGTTATTTTTGAAGAAGACCACTTTAAGTGACAAGGGCTAAGAATGGATGTGAACACCATTATCAAATTAATCCATAAGTTATTTAAAAGATATGGTTAATTTCATGGGTAAAATAAAGAATTTTCAGATTTTTGGTCTGTTAAGGAACCTGACAGTTGTCACTCTCACCTTACACATGAAGAAAGAAGCTGAACAAATTGGAATTTAACAATTATGCTTAAAACCATCAGAGAATTGAAGTCACAGGGAAAGTCAGTACCTCCAAAACTGGAAAGGCAGGAGGATACAGAGAACAGCAGACTGGAGCAGAAGCCTGTTATAAGTAGGATCACTAAATGCAACTGCAGACAGGCTCAGAGTGGTAAGAATAGAAAAGAAAACAAGAAATCTTTCAGAGTGAAAGATAACGACTTTCTCAAACTAACAAAAATTGAGGGAATAGCTTGTCAGTTGGCTTACCTTACAACAAGATGTATTTTAAAAATTCTTCAGGGAAGAAGACAGATGATATAGGTCAGAAATTTGGATCTTCATAAAGAGAAGAAGAGTATTTTGAAGTAAGCTCAACTTATTATTTTTAATGATAGCAACAATGTAATGGAAGTTATAGCTTACTGGTGAGTGAAATTAGTGCCAGTACTGTTGAAAGAGATAGGAAAGAGAAATAGGAAATGCTCTATTGTGAGGTATCTGCAACACCTATGAAACTGATGAATTATTATTTGTAAATTGGCTTGGGATTTGTTGTAAATGTATACTATAAATTCTAGAACAACTGTTTAAAATGTGGAGGCATACAAGTGATATGTTAAGATAGAAGAGAAAATGGAACTTTCAAAAAAAATTCTCAAATCAACCAGAGAAAGCAGGACAGTGGAAGACAAAATGAACTAGGGCATCAAATAAAAGACAATTGCAAATTGGTAGCTATTGACCCAATGTTACTGATGAAGAATATTCCATATATCTAGAAAGAGCTGCATTCAGAAGAAAGAACAGTTGGGTCAGAAATGGGGGGCCTGGGGTCCAACCCTGCATCTACTCCTTCACCTCAGTTTCTACCCCACTCTGCCATTCTCTCTCCTTTGAAATAAAGGGCCAGAATGCCAAGTTCCCAAGACCCCATCACTCAGTGTATGTGACAGCAATGTTGTCCAGCACTGTCTTCAGGGAAAAAATAGAAAACAAAATCAATTTGGCGGATTACCCCATTTTTTATTTCATTAATCATAACAGACAGACTTCATGAATTTTGGGGTTTTATCAGCTGCTTTGTTAGACAAGGCTTCAATTTTGATTTCTTTCCACCAACCTAGTGTGAAAGCTTTCGTCTTTTACTCTCAGTGGAACTATGTAAGGAAGTGCATAAACACACCCCACTAACTGAGATGTCTTCTGATGATCCTGCTAATTTCCCTGAAACTTGTTTTTCATTTTCCTTTCAAAGACTGTGATGTGGAGCTCAGGAACTGGTGAGGTCACCGGAAAGAGCTGAAGCATTAAGTGCCCCAGGACTTGCACAGGCAGCCCTCCTTGGGCCTAACTGGAAGCCTGCATGACATGGGTTTCAGTTTGCACAAACCTGCTGCTTGTTGACTAAATACAAATTGCCAGCTACTGGCAAACTCTATCATCAGGAACAGATAACACTTTGACTACTTTAAGCTATTCTTACAAAATGAAAGTCTTTCATTGATCTTCACACAGATTTTGTGCTCTATGCTTTGCTTTGCTTTCTTATCAAATTTCTTCCTTTTCCAGTTTCCACATTTTTGACTTTCTTGTACACAGTTTAATTCCTCCTCAGAGGTAAGGAGATGAAAATCATGCTAATTCAGAGTGTCCATCACTCTTTAGCACACCGTTAGTATTTTATGCTTAGTTCACCTTCATGTACCATCACTAACTATAGAATTGTTGTATCTGATATCTTATGCTAGAAACAATACTGGGTCAACTATTGTAAGCACACACTCTCTGGGACAGGCAAGGCTTTAGGGGGATGGGGTCAGGAGCACAGTTTAAAGGCACTTTTTTCTTGTGAAGGATTTGGACCACTCTGGACATGGTCTATTTGCCTTAGAGGACATTGAATTTTTGTTTAGGTGCACAACATATCCTGGCGTTGTAGGTCTGGGCCCTGTGATAGGGCCAAAAGACTTTAAGTGGTTGGGTTTCTACAGCTTTCCAAGAAGGACAAGGGTGGGGTGAGAAAGAAAAGTAAAGAAAACATGTACATGCTCCAGTATGCAACAGGCTAAGTAAAATCTGAACTGTAGTCTTGGACTGAACATTTTAAACAGTCAACATGTCTACATGCAAAGCTGAGTACAACCTGACCCAAGCATTAAGACAGCAAAGGGAACAGAAAGAATATGAAGACAGAGAAGTCAAGCCTCTTATTTCATTTTAGTCACCTATTAAATTTCTGCAGGCTCAAGGGATGAATCAGCAAAAGCGACCCTCAGGCCCTGTAGAGGTAACACAGGAAGCTATTATCAAAACTCCCACGTCAGAGGTGTTATCTACAGCAGACGCAGTGGGAAACTAATAATGTATTGCCCAGTTGTGTGACCTTCAAAATTAGTGATTTTTAAGTTGGCTAAGAGTAAGTAAAGCCAGCAGGCTTAGTTAGACTTCTTTCTTAGTAACCATTTCTCACCATCACACAAACATTCTGCCTCTGTAGTTTTATCAAGTGCTCAAGACAGTTCTGTTGAATCAGGGCCATAATACAAAGGAGAATTGTTTATTGCACCCAGGGGTTTATTTGTCATCCTAGTTTTCTATCCCATCACGGTGGCTCCTAATAGTGCCATATTTACCTGAAAAGCTAAGAAAAAGTTGATTTCCAATGAGACATCTCTTTTATTCTGCTTCTAAATCCAGGCTTTGAAGATGGTTTAGAGCATTAATTTCTCAGAAAACACTAACTTCTCATTCTTTTTTCTCTTCTCTTCTCTTCTCTTCTCTTCTCTTCTCTTCTCTTCTCTTCTCTTCTCTTCTCTTCTCTTCTCTTCTCCTCTCCTCTCCTCTCCTCTCCTCTTCCTCCTCCTCTTCTCTTCCTCTTCCTCCTCCTCTTCTTCCTCTTCCTCCTCCTCTTCTCCTTCTCCTCTTTCTCCTCCTCTTTCTTCTTCTTTATGCTGGGAGTTGAACTCAGAATCTTTAGCAATGAACTACATTCCCAGGCCATTTTATTATTTATTTTGAGACAGGGCCTCACTGAGTCACTAAATGCTCATGATGGCCTCAAACTCCCTCTCCTCCTGCTTGGGTCTCCCAGAGTGCTGAGATTACAAGATGGCATCACCACACCCAGCTTGCCACTCACTTTTAAATCCTATGGGCTATAAAAGCAAGCACATCAGCCTGGTGAGTGGAAACCAGAAGCTGAAGAGCTTCTTTGAGTAAACTTATGAATGACCATGAAATAAAAAGACAGATGACATCCCAAGTCACATGAATACTACAATCTTTACCACTCACTGCAGTCTGCATTGTAGGGCCCTGAAGCCAAGACCACAAAACCAAATAGAATGCTGGATTCTCTGTGCAGGTTAGCCCTACCCGGGGAAAGGACTACAGGATTGTTCCAATCTTTCATCTACATTTCATCTACTACAGTTCAGGTTTTACTTAGCCTGTTGCATACTGGAGCATGTACATGTTTTCTTTACTTTTCTTTCTCTTTTTTTTTCACTCCAACCTTGTCCTTCTTGGAAAGCCATAGAAACCCAACTATTTAAAGTCTTTTGGCTCTATCACAGGCCCAGACCTGCAAGGCCAGGATATGTTGTGCACCTAAACAAAAATTCAATGTCCTCTAAGGCAAATTGACCATGCCTAGGATTCTTAATGGTCATTTTCTAACACTCTTCTTTGTCTCATTGAAATTTGCCTTCCATTCCTTTTTCTCCACTTAAACAATAGTGAACAAATTTATCTGCATCCCAGACCTCTTAACTGAGTTCAGAACTGGAATGGGAGGCCCATGGTGCGAAAACTTAGCATGTCCTTAATAAATCCTTCTTTCCATTCCTTTTCAACACTCTGACAACTCCTATTTCCTGAACTTTGAATAACGGCTCCATCGTCTTTCATTTTTCTGGAATGCTAATATTTTCCACATGTGAGAATCCCAACAAAATAAAATATAAAAATACCAACTTCAGTAGGAAAATGGGCAAAATAAGGGAAAAAGCAATTCAAATAAGTATCTAAAATATGCATCATGCATAGGGATCATAAAATTGCCAATTAAACAATGCCTTTCTCTTCCTTTTCAATTTAAAAAGATTAAACAGCATGAATAAGCTGTATATTTGGGAGGAGAGGGAACCAAAGAGACAGGTACTTTTGAAATGGGTTAGGTCTTAATTAGTGCAACTTTCCCAACGCATACTGAGTAGAGATGCATCAGTGGTTCCATTTGCTACATAACTTGTAAACCAGTTATTTGACTCATAGGAATGCTTCTTGTATAAATAATTATGAGTGTGCACCAAGGTATATTTACAAGGGCACTCATCAGAGCCTTTTTTTAAAGGTGAAACATTTAGAAAACATGCCAGTGTATTCCATAAGGAATTACTGTACTAAATTATGGTCCATACAGCACTGGCCCACTCTTCAAACTTTGCAATATATTTAGTGATCCATATTGGTGGTTTTCACAGAGAAAGGAAAAAGCTACCTTACAAAGCATTATCTGTGCATTGTAATGCTACTTTATAAACACACCCACACCCACATAGTAGTGTTTATTTCCTGGGGGTGGGGATATGGCAAGCATTTATTTTCTACTTTGAGTGTATCTGTATTTTCCATATTAATAGCAACAAACACATAAGAATTACTTTTGTAAGCAGAAAAATTGCATAAGAATTCTTTCAAAAAAGGAGGAGGGGGAAAAAAACCGGGGGTGGGGGAGGTATCCTGGTTGATGACTGATGCCAGAAATCTAGAAAATCTAAACCAATTGGGGGTGGGGTGGGGAGAAAGATTAGAAGACAGAAGAAGGACCGCAGACTCTAGACTCCATGGAAAGGCATTTACTCTGTCACTGTAAAATTTATGAATAATGGGAGGACTTTAGGTTTTAGATTGCAGGCTAATATTTTAATCTAGAGTTTACTTCCATTACATAAAGGACAGAATATGATGGAAAAGCATAGACCACATCTCAGCATACATAATATGCCTAAAATGTAAATTCTAGGTTCTTAAAAATGTCACTCCCTTTTCTCAATATGTATTTACACTGTAGCCCCATTCTACAATTTTATTTATTTCTTTCCCACATAAAAGCACCTCAAAAGTTTTCTGTTCACCCTTCTCTTGCTCCAATCACACTCCCAGCCTCAGTAGGAATTTCCTGTCTGCTATTAGGCCTCCTCAGAAGGTCTGGGACACAGTACGTTCCCTGTGTCGTATAGCCCCCTGGAGAGAGCAGTCCAGTTGAAACCTGCTGAGTTTAGTCTAAACAAAATGATAAGTTAACAATTTTCTGAAATAGACTCTCCTCCTGGGGCCTCTTGGATGTAGGTGTAGCCTCAGGACCAGAGACAGGAGCTCAATAAGTACTCTGGTAACATAACTACGTGGTTTTTAGTCTGTGGTGTAAATCCAGCTCCAAGCTGCCATTACATTTAGCTACAGGGGCTGGTGCATGTATAATTTGATTTAATCTGTCAGGATTCGTGGGGTCATTAACAGTTCAGGAGCAGAAAGGCAGTCTGAGTCAGCTCTCAGAGCAGCTGCCCAAAGAAGGTGCCAGTAGGGTGAGTAGATCAGAAACCTGGCCTGGAGCCTCCTGTCTCATAGAGCACTGTGTGTGTCCCCTTTCTCCCAGGGTATCTTCAAAGGCAGCAGTACATACAATACAGAAGATGCGTTTTAGGGACCAGGGTGGGGAGGGAGAGCACCCTCCGCCAGCTAGCAACACTCTGCGTCAGGTGGATAGAGAGAGAAATTGAGGCCCGGCTTCCAAATAGCCTCACATATTTTCCAGTTTGCCAAAAGATTATATTAAAAAAAAAAATTAACAGTGCAGTTTCAAGTTCTTCCAGTTAGCATGGTAGTATTTACTTTGTTTATTTCCTGTTGAAACTTACAGCAAAAAGAGCATTAAACTCACCATGTTTTGAAGTCAGGCAGCTTGGAAAAGCTCTATTAAATTCATAAACTGCAAAACAAACTATGTGTCCCAGGCAACAGGTAAAGGCACATGTTGCTTGGGCAGTAAAATATTTTATTAAAAAGGCAGTGACCTGAGTAAAAGCTCTTAGTTAATCTTAGGAGGAACAACATCATCAGAGAAGTGCACTTTTAGAGGTTTAGCAATTATTGGTATTATTTGGTCAGTATCAAAATCACAGAAAAGGGAGCAATTCAACAAAAGAGTGTTGTACAGACTTTTAATCCCCAGAATGAATGAGGGAAAGGACTAAGATAAAAGATTATTTAGGTGCTGTCCAATCATCCACCCCATGGCTTGCCTGGCACCTGAAATGTCAGCTCTTCACTGGAGGAGACTGCCCTGAGGAGCGAGGGTCCAGAACTCCCAGTTCACATGGCACAGCACAGTGTTACCTCTCCTGTGGCTGGAACCCAACCCAAGGCAAAGGGACAAAGAAATAGATCCTACTTTTTGTTGGAAATATTGTAAAATATCACATCGTGAGGGCAACCTGTGATGGCAGAGATTGTTAGAAAAACTTGAGGAAGGCATAACCTGCCTCAGGCAGAGGTGGCCATAATGCACGTTGGGGGAATATGTCTTTGGTGCTTGGTGATCTCAGTTACAGGCTCACGGCCATTCTTTCTAGGAATGGCCCTGTTTGGCATGGCGTACTCGGCTCCTGGCTCTGTTGTGCGATGCTGTGTTCTCCACCTTACCTTGGCCAATCCTGACCCTAATCTCTGCTTCCTATTCCCACAGTCTGAGTTGGACTGCCCTCACCCTTTGTACCACAACCATATACTTGGCATAGCACATGTCACCACCTGCAAGGGTCATTTTTAGTTGGTTTTTTTTTCCTAGTTATTGTTTATAACCCTACCTTCCCTTGTTCCCAGGTAAGCTGCATTAAACAGGAGCTCTTCTGCCTGGTCAACCAGGCTTTGGCAAACTCCACAAAGGGCCTGGCATTCAAGCTCTGAGGTTCTGGTTGCCTCTGCTTTTGCAATTAAAGGTGTCCCCAGATGGTATAAACAGTGAACTCTCTCTTATACTTGGGTGGTTCCTCCTTGCAGTCAAATACAATACTGTCTTGCATATCTGATTGCACTGTCCATTTAATGTTGCTAAAAGTTCTTCTCTGCTTTCTGAGTAACACCATTACATCTGAGTTTGGGTTTTCCTAGTTCTTCCTGTGGTTCTTCCGTTTCATGTTGCTGTTTTTCCTCACTTAGAGGTCCTTGGAGCTCTGTTCCCCTTTTAAATGAAGAACAGGGCTTCTGACCCTTTGTAGCCACTGTTAGATTCCTGTGCAGTTGTGTGGCTCTGATGTATTTTCTTCCTTCATATGCTTTGAGAGGGATTTTCCATTGGGCCCACAGATGAACTACAAGCAAAGATGAAACTCTAAATAGATTAAAAGATCCCAAAGATAAAATTAGGGCTTAGTAGACTCCAGAAATGTTTCTGGAGTCCAAGTCATACGTTTCCATTCTGCATTTTCTCTCTGGGCTAATTGTCTCTAGGAGGAACTATAGGGGAAACCATTATGGCTACAGCATACATACAAAGAAAGAAGAGACTGCTACTTTACATCATGATTTACATTGCCTACAGTAGTTGCAAAGTCATCTGTGGACTCATTTTTCTCCTGGATGGATGGCCGAGGCAAGGTAGAGCATAGTTCACAATGGCGTCCAAGTTCACAGTCTTTATACTAAAATCCTACATTAGGCAAACATCAAGTATTTCCTTCAAGCAGTTTCCACTGACAGAACAAATATAAGCACATTTGCTGCACATTGATATTTAAAATGCTACAGTTTGCTATTATGTTATAATTAAATAAAGCATCTCCTCGGGAGGTAAAACCTTTTTGCCACAAAAATCCAAAGTAGTAAGATCTTCCGCACTGATGAGTCACTAGCCTTTAAGAATAAATACAGCTCAGGTCAGAAGATTGTGCGCAATAGCTTCCTCTAGAGCTGTTCTTGGTGGGATTGAGTGCCATCTGCCAGAAATGGAAGGACCTCGATTGTGATCTGAAGCCCTCTTAGGGCATTCACCACTGTCATTTCTGCCTCTGAAGGCAGAGATACTTCAGAGACACCTGCTCACACACACACTGCTCAGTGTCCTCAAATTACAAAGAAGGAGACCTAGCCCAACGCTAATCTCTGTATGCTATTTGGAATGTTACCAATGGTATTTACATTCCCAGCTGGCCCACCAAGTACAACTGAATACTAATCCTGTGTCTTTAAAAATATCTTTGTATGTATAATTTAGACCAAATATCTATCACATAATGACAATAAATTCCAACTTTTGAATTCAATAAAAATGGTATCTTATTTTGGGTAAATAAATGTTGACTAATCAGTAATGAAAAAATGGAAGAAGGGAAAAAAAGGAAGTGGGAAGGGAGGAAGAGAGAGAGAGAGAAGGAAGGAAGGAAGGAAGGAAGGAAGGAAGGAAGGAAGGAAGGAAGGAAGGAAGGAAGGAAGTTCACAGTCAAGGCAAGAAGCCAGGGTAGAATCAGGAGCCAGGTTAATTAGCCCAGCAAGACAGGGGCCTGCTCTTCCTGCTTTACTAGTGGCCTGGATAACATATTCCACATATGTGAGTAGAAGTCTGGATCCTAAGGAAAGAGGAAGGAGGAGGGACAGAGGAAAAAAATTATTTTTGCCCTTTCCCTGTACGTGCTATACCTGGGTCAGTGTTCTGCTTCTCTTGGTGCTCTTATTTCTGAAATGTGCCTGAGTTGTTTTGTTGCATCCTAAAGCTTAGCTGTGTTTCCTTCTCAATGATCATTCTATTTCCCAGAAGCTGTTCTCTTACAGGTGTGACTGGACCTTCTTAGCTGGCCACCTTTACAATGGCTGGTAGTACTGCCAGCTGATGGGGAACATCAGGCAGTATAAAGGGCAGAGGTAGTACAGGCCCAGGAAGACTTACTGTTTTGGGTATTTTTCAGGTGTTTTACTTTGTGGTCACAAATGCCCTTGACATTGCACAAGCACAAGGCCTGAGGGATTGAAAGTACCACTGTTTAACTTGGGCTAATGAGCCCAGGGCTGCCTGTGAATTACTAACAGGAAGGACAGTTTTGCCTGGCCCAAGAATGGGCCAGTTGGACTGCCCTCAAAGGTAATGCTGCTTCCTAACAAAGCCTAGTGAGACATTTTTGCAAATAGAGACCCTAAAGCCATGAATCATATCATGCTCCTCTGTTACGATTAGAGGCAAATACCCAGTGAGCTCATTGGCTTTTTTTTTTCCCCCATTATTTTTATTTTACTAAAATACAAATGTCAATCAGACAGTTTCAAGACACCTTACCCATACAGAGTCGATGAA
>PVKA01010634.1:13281-26611 GCA_004027165.1 Ctenomys sociabilis
TATTGTACAAGGTGCATACATGATATTATATTTACAGATATTATTTTAGCAGATATCTCTTATCAGTGAATTAAGAGTGTAGTTGCTTACTTATCTTTTTTTATAGCTGAATTATATCAAAAATTCAATAATTATTTACCTAGTGGATGACCATAGCACTAAAAGCCGACATAATATCCTGTCCAACCACCATTAGTGCAGATCTTGCCTCTCATAGAATTATGTAGAAGCTCAGTGTTATCTATCCCAACTGTACTGTCTATACACACACATCATGATTTTTTCTTTCTACAACCCTTCCTTTGTCTACACCTGTCAAAAGTGGGCACTCCATTGACATTCAACTAACTTAGGTGCTTGAACTCGACACCACAATCCAACACAGAGCTCATTGGCTTTTTCAGAACACCGCTGAGACTTCTGCTCCACATTGGTGCTCTCTGTGACAACATAGCTTTCTCTTTTCAGCTCTATAAATGTCTTTTAGAAGGTGTATCCTGCAGTAATGGAACAGCTTGCGATTGCCATTAAACTTTGCCATAGTGAAAGGGATTAACTTATTTGGAGTTAAATATACAAGTCAATGTAAGACCGCATATTCCCTTAAGATGTGTGAAACAGGACATTGTGTAATCAGTTTATTAAAGCAAGTGTGGCAGATTTTATTCAGGTCTTTCATGGTAAGTATAGTATATAGAGACCACTAGCTATAGAGACCTCTGCAATGAGGTCCCACAGTGAAGAGAGAGATTGGGCCCAACTCCAAGTCAGCATGGGCAAGTGGAAATTTATACCCATGAAATGGGGGGGGGGAATAAGAGGATGGAAAATTACTAACAGCAGGACTAAAGGGGATTACAGATAAACAGACATAGCAAGATTCTTCCTGAAGACGTGATGCTTAGATTTCACTCATTCTGGATCATAAAGATATCCAAGTCACAGGAGCATGGTACAGGATACAGAACTTGATCAAATGTGGAGGATGATCAGATTCACAGGCTACAGGGTTCTTGCTAAACTGACTTAACAAGGTTCTTTGCCAAAGTTGGATTTTATAAGGAAGTACAGAGGTGGGCCTCATGGAAGATAAAGAATCCTGACTAAAGCTTGGCCAAGGAGATAATCTGTCAGTTGTTTATACATACAATTATAAATTAATGTTCTATGTATTACATTACACAATAAATTTAAACTCCAAATTCTGCTGAGGTCTGTAAGGATCAGACAGCAAAGACTGTCAGGGTTGAGTAGAATTTCAAGTCAGGGGCAGGCCAATGTGTTGGCTTAAAGTTTTCCATCACCCTAGAGCTTGATCCCTGGCACCATGCATGCCCCTTTATTTTGATAACAAACAAATGTCAATATTGTGGATATTTGGTGATGAGGATCTCAAGGCAGCTTTAAAAAAGAATTATGTTTCAAAGTAAAAATCAAGAACATATTTTTGTGTAGTAAGTATAATTTTGTCTCTTTTGATGATTTAGGGTTTTAAGAGGTTTTCCCTTTATTACAGATTCAAAAAGGATATCTAGTGAATATTAATGAATTTAATCTAGGCAGATTTCAGGATTCTACTCTGAGTTCTTCTTCAGCTTTCTCCTTATAATTTCCTAAGTGGATATATCGGTTTTAATGGTTCCAGTACCATTAATACATTAAACAAATTCTTTTGAGTCTGATACATTCTTTGAACTTCACATTTTGCTTTTGGGTATCTTGTGGTTATTCCATACCAGACACTTTCAGGCTGGAAGTCCTGACTCTTTTCACCCCGTGGCATCCTTTCCTACTCTCTCTACCTGCATCCCCTGGTTTCCTCACCTGTGCCCATAATTCCCTGTCTTTTCCACTGTTTATTCTCTCCATCAGGCCATGACAAATGCCGGCTCCCTGGATCCAGTAGTTAAAACATGGTAAGAAATATGCCTCATACAGAGACATTATTATGTGCACAGTCCTCTAACAGGGAAAGGAGGCCTTCTTTTTATTGCATGTAACAGTGAGGACAAATAAGGAGATGGAGATAGATCCTACAGTTGTTGATAAGACTTTGATTTTAATGAAATTCAGAGGATACCACCAAACTAACCTTTCACTTTAGGGATGATGTAGACTGAACCAAGTTATCACAAGCCCAGTGTAGAGTATAAAATCCTTAGTCCCCTAAAATAAAAACATATATACAACAAATAACAAATGATTATGGCAAATGGATGAAAATATTTCTAGAATTTTCAACATTAAGTAAAAAAAGACAATTAATATAGCTGTCACTTGCGTAGTTATCACTGAATCGTGTCTTATGTTCAATTTGTCCCAGGCCCTAGATATTGTGGATTAAGTAAGGCCATGGTCCAACTTCTCAGGCAGAAGTCCCTGTGCTATGTATGCTTTGTTCCAAAAAAGGGACTTGGGGCTCATATGTGACATCATAACAACATGATCATTTTTCAGAGAAAATGCTCATCACTTCCTTCAAATTTTTGGAAGAAGCCTATAACCTCATCAATCTGTTGAGATCCACTAAAACATGTATAACTTTTATTGCAGAACCTATGAAACCACTCTATCCCATGTTTAGGCATGATTCATTTGTGTTAAAGTGTCTACACCTAAGATTCACAGTCACTGAAACTATAACTCAAGATACCAAAATATCTGCAGGAGGAATCTGCTTCTCTCTAAAGATGCAGAGGCCTGGTGTAGTGGCACATGCCTGTAATCCCAGCACTTAGGAGGCTGAGGCAGGAGGATCTCTGTGAGTTCGAGGCCAGTCTGGGCTACAAAATGAGTTCCAAGCTAGCCTGAACTGCATAGTGAAACCCTGTCTCAAAAACTTTAAATAAATAAATAAAGAGGTAGAAACCTTGAAGGCAGCATAACATAGAGACAAAAAGTCTCTGGCATTCAATGGGTTTTGGACAATCAGATAGTTTTGACCCTGCAGTTTCTGTCATTCTAAATGATGACTTGCCAAATGGACTTAAAATGTATATTTTATCTGAAGGTTAAAAATTAAAGACTAGATAATTAAGAGTTCTTCCAAACATCAGCCAATAGAATAAAAAGAGATGTTTTGAAGTTAAAAAATATAGAAATCTTCCATTGTGTGGTTGTGTGTGTGTGTCTGTGTGTCTGTGTGTATTTTAACAAAGGAGTGATAGGAAATACAAGTGATTCTTTTTCATCACTTACTATTAAGAACAGCAGAACAAGCCAGGCATGGTAGTGCATGCCTGTAATCTCACCACTCTGGAGGCTGAAGCAGAAGGATTGTTATGAGTTCGAGACCAGCTGAGCTACAAAGTGAGCTTAAGGCCAGCCTGAGCTGCATAGTGAGACCCTGTCTCAAAATGACGAAAAAAAAAAAAAAAAAAAAAAAGAACAGCAGAACACTTTGCAGCAATCCTCCTGGAGCAAAGCAGGAGAAGGGTCCATTGCAAAAGCTATCAAAAAATATAATAATAAAACTCTGAAAATTGCTTAAGTCATGTACTTGTCAGATTTCCCAATAATTTTTTAAGTAAAAACATTTTTGAACTTTCTTGAGTGTGGAAAGAAAGCTGGTCACTTACTATGTTTCCAGAAGGATATGGCTTTCAGAAAAGAATCTTACAGTAAGAAATGGTCTTACTTTAAGATCTTCTTTATCAGATGTTCCATTTTTATTTTTCTCTCAATCCTGTGAAAACATTTACACCATGTCAAACATCTTTTTTAAAAACTGACTTCCCTTTACCAAACAAAATGTTTAAGTTTCCTCTCTCCCAAGATGCCATGAGAACAGGATTTCCATTTACCTAATAAGGAGTCCAAAGGACATATTTTGGGTGAAGAAGAGAGAAAGTCAAAGCTAAGACACCTCGCACCATTGGTCCGCATGCCTTTCCTTGCTTGTCACAGTCTCCTCACTCTGGTTACATCTTGCACAAGCACGTATCATACTGAACTATTTTCCTGGCCCCCAGTATTCCTTCCTTTAATCTTATCAGTGGATTAATTTCACACTTAGAAAATGGTCTGCAAGGAGGTTCAAGGACCAGGAGTTCAACCCCAGGGCCTGCCGTACCAGTGTCACGCCCCAGGACAATTGAGACTGGGCGTAGTGGTGCACACCTATGATCCCAGCTCTTGGGAGGCTGTAAACAGGTGCATCACTACAAGTCCAATCTAGTAGTGAGATCCTAAACACCCTGTATACCCTTCTCTAAAATGCAAAAAAAGAAAGAAAAAAAATATACATGAATACTTTATAAAATTGAAAACTTATAGATGATATGAAATATGCAAGAAATTGTCTATGCTGTTTAGAGGTTAAGATCCAGTTTCAAACTTTAGATAACTAAAATTGAAATGGATTCATTGAGGGCCATATTAATGATGCAGCAACCATGAGGGATAAAGTGACCTTTGTCCTATCAAATCTTATGTTGGTTTAGTTTGTACACATGTTGGAGCCAGGGGGTCAGTGTTAGGCCAGGAGGGAAATGAGGAAGAGGAAGGCTGGTTTTCAGAGAAGGTACTGATTGAGACAACAGGCATGGTCTCTTGGGGTTTATCCACATCACAAGGTGTTGTCTGGCAGAACTGAATTCAACAGTCGCTCATTTCCAGGAAAAGAGCAGCAAAAAGGTAGGTCACAGCAGCACAAGCACACAATGGATGACTCAAAGTGTCAGGAGGGAGCAGCATAGTTCTAGGAACAGAAGATAAGGAGGAAGACCAGGGTGGGGGAGGGGCAGGCAGAGGGTGTCCCAACTCTGGCCATGAGTGATCTCATCAGGAAGCGAAGATTGAAGCCTAGTCCAGGAGGGCAAGAGGACTGCAGTACAAACCACACACACACAGGCTAGCCTAAAGATTCCAGGCTAGACCTGGAGACACAACAAATCATTCTTATGCAAATATTTTCATTTATGCTATTTTTAATTGAAAAAGATTGGGTCACATAAGGTAAAATAAATCCAAGCTACTTAAAATAATGTAAAAAAAAACCTAAATCTGAATGACAAAATTTCCATTTTCAGAGGTTTCCCTTGCACCATTTTATCAAACATTTAGATGATTATTTCTAATTCTACACAATATTTTCTGAAAAATATAAAGAGTAAGAATACTTATCAGTTTATTTCATGAATCCAGGATTACTCTGTGTCTTAGTTACTTTTTACTCGTTGCTGGGACAAATACTCAACACTCAAAATGAAGGAAGGAAAGGTTTATTTAGCTCACAGTTACTGGAGGGTTCAGTCCTTATTCCGCTGGCCCAAGGCAAATAACAGCAGTTCGTGTGGCAGAAAACAATGAAGAGCAGAGGAGGAGCAGCAGCTGCAGCGTCCATTAAGCCTCTCTCTTCCTTCTAAGCTGACTGCACCGACCTGCGCTCCAGGGTGAAGAAAGCCAGGCAGAATGTCAGAAAGCCTTCTTCAGTTCCTGACCCCTGACCATCCGCAGGGCTGGGCCCCCAAGCTGAGAACTGCTGGAGCTGATTCAGCCAAGTTGACACAATGTATCAACTAACACTCTGACATCAAGACTTGAAACAGTCATTGTAAAAAAAGAAATCTACAGTACAATATCCCCCAGGAATATAGATATAAAAATACATATCAAAATGTCACATAGAATTTAGCGTATATATATATATATATATATATATATATATATATATATATATATATAGAGAGAGAGAGAGAGAGAGAGAGAGAGAGACTATATAAAAAGTATATATCATAATGAAATTTACTGTATAAAAAGGTTTGCTAAATATCAAATATGTAATAGACTAAAAAAGAAAAAAAGCACCCATGGCTATCTGTATACTTCATGATGAAAGACTGAATGCTTTCTCAATTGGATCAAAAACAAAGCAAGAATATTTGCTGTCATTACTCTGTTT
Organism: Ctenomys sociabilis; assembly: GCA_004027165.1. NCBI lineage: Eukaryota > Metazoa > Chordata > Mammalia > Rodentia > Ctenomyidae > Ctenomys > Ctenomys sociabilis. The sequence goes on from PVKA01010634.1 coordinate 19,184, forward strand.
AACACATTGTCAGAATTCCTAGCCAAAGCAATAAGGTAAGAAAATAAAAGTATGAGAGACAGAGAGTCAGAGACAGAGAGGAACAGAGACAGACAGAGAGTCCCTATTTGCAAATGATACAATTATATACACACACAAAAAAAAAGTCTCAAGGAGGTCCAGGGAGATAGCTCAGCAGTATAAGCGCCTGCCTGAGGGGTGGGGGGATAGCTCAATGGAATAAGTGCTTCCCTGGCAAGTGCATGGGCCTGAGTTCAATCCCCAGTTCAGCAAAAAAAAAAAAAAACTTAATTCAATAAGCACCTGCCTGGAAAGCCCAAGGTCCTGAGTTTGATTCCTGGTACCAAATCAATCAATCAATCAAGCTCAAGAAATTTACCAAAAATTACTAGAACTACAGAATACATACTAAACATTCAACAATTAAAATGATTTCTTACCTCCAGAGGTAAAAAAATAAATAAATAAAATAAAATGATTTCTAGTACTAGTAATGAATACATAAACACCAAAATTAGTAATAAAACATCATTCACAATCACTCAAAAAATGAAATAGATATAAATTGAGCAGAAAAATATTTTTGTGGTCTAGGGTTAAACACAGACTTTATGCCATCACTAATATACAAAAGGGAAAATTGGCACATTTGATTTCATCAAAAATAAGAACCTTACTGTGTAAACTATGTTAAAATGTAATGAAAGCTATGGGCAGAAAAAAAAAATCCACAAACCCCATATCCTATAAGACTAGCACCTCAAATATAAGGAATTCTCAGAATTCAATGGTGAAATAAGGCTGCACAATTTGAAAATGGGCAGAACACATGAGGAAACGTTTCATCATAAAAAATATACAGTTGGCAGACGAGCACACAAGATGTTCAACATAATGATATTCCACACAATGAGTCATTGGGGAAATGCAAATTAGAATTACAGTGAGCTATCACTGGTATCTATCAGGGTGATTAAAATAACGCTGTCATCTCCACTGGTGAGTGTAGAGATAAACAAGTTCACATACATATTTCTGGTGGGACCACAAAACGATACAGCCACTTTGGAAAACAGTTTGGCAGTTTTTAAAACAAATTTAACATACAACTAACACATAACCCACTCCTGGGCACTCATCCCATGGAAATGAAGACTTGCTTTCACATAAAAACCTATACACAGATGTTCCCTGCATTTTATTGACAATAACTCCAAACTGGGAATTCCCAACCACATTTCAACAAATGAATGATTAACCAAATAAAGGTAAATCCATGTTGTATAATACTAATTTGCAATTAAAGGGATAATTGATATACAAGATACGTTTGGGAGTATGGTGCATGCTTAAATTTTAAAGCAATTCTCACAATAAGATACACTGCCTCTTAAAGTCTTTATAAGGAGCAATAAAAAGGGGCTGGGGTGATGGCTCAATGGAATAAGTGCTTCCCTGGCAAGCACAAGGGCCTGAGTTCAATCCCCAGTTCCACCAAAAAAAAAAAAAAAAAAAAAAAAAAAAAAAAAAAAAAAAAAAAAAAAAAAAAAAAAAAGAAAGAAAAAAGTAAAGAAAAAGAGCAATAAAAAATATGGTAAGTGCTTCTGCAAAGGGTCATCTAAGATTCTGGCACCACACACCTCCCTTCTGTAAAGACAAAGTGACCACAAAAGGCTAACATCTGAATCAGTTAAGGACACTGAGGCAGCCACGCTACAAAAGATACTGATCAAAGAGGACTTCCAAAACTACTGGACTAAGTGGCAAAAACAACAGGATGAGTGTGCTTGAAGAGAGGGAGCATATTTTGAGGAGGGTCAATGGCAATGTGTCTTTCACTGGAATAATTTTTTAAAAAATAATTTAAACATTGATTTCATTTTTATCACATCTTATGCATACCCCACTATGAATTAATTTCCAGAGAATGATGCTTCATGAAAGAAGCTGATGTCAGGAGGTTAGGTGACCTACAAGATTCTACTTATAGTACATTCTTGAAATGACAAAATTACAAAAGTGGAGACTACAATTGGTTGACAAAGTTAAGGCGGAGATGTAGGTGGGAGGTAGGCAGTAGAAGGAATCCTGTGGCATATTTGGTTTCTTAACCAGGGCAGTGTGAGGATCCTGCTGCAATGTGTTCTAGTGTGCATCATGATGGCACTGGCTGAATCTGGGTGAAGGGCACACAGAATATCTGTATTATTTCTTCATATATGCATGTGAATGATAATTATCTCAAAATGAAAATTTCAATTAAAAGATTAAGGCAGTAAGCCTGCACTTTTTAGAGGCACAAGTACACACAGTATATTCCAGGAGTGAAAATTGACAGAAGTACCATGTGCTGGTTGGTCCAGCTCAACAGCACAAAGACCTGGGTCTCAGGACGTTACCGCCTATGCAGCCCAGACTGCTCTAGTCCCATCCCAGCCCACAGTCTCACTGCCAGCCAATTTATTGTTGCAAACTTCAAGTCATCTTTGCTTGCTTTATCAATTAAAAAATAATTAACTCTGTGATTTCAAGAACTTTTGTTTATAATTAAAGAGGATGTCACTATTTATCATCCAAATAAAGAAATCTGAGCCTTCTTCACTGTTTTGCATTGCCCCATGCACTCTCACTAGCTGGGTTACAGTTTGATGCCTTTCTTTAGATGTGGGTTACTCATTGCCCACCCTGTTCCTGGAGAAGCAGGAATTTTGCTCATTGTACCTCTTGTGCAAGTCTACCGTATTTTTCCCATTCCCAAAAGAAGAAGAACAAAACTTCTGTTTATTGGCAGGAATTGGCAAGGCATACCGGTTTTGATGATGAAACATTGAGTCGTGCTTCCTTTTCAGTTCAAAGTAGGTTGCCTTTGGGAGCTTGGTAGTTAGAAATGTTACAGAATCAATATTGCTAGTAGTTCTCCTTTTTTCTTTCTGTTTTCCAGTTGTCTTGGACATATATAAGCATCTCTGAATGTTCCCCCCCTCCAAAAAAAAAGTAGATGCTTTGAGATTTTAAGAGATGTGTTCCGTTTAGGTTTCTAATTCAATCCTTTGATTCAACAAATGAGGTATAAGTTTGGAAGAGGTTAAGTTTCCCAAAGGAATAGATGTTGTAATTATATTGTTTCACATCATGTCATCATTCTGAATTAAAAGACACACTTTAAAAGAAATGCTACTTCCCTAACCTTTTATGCCTCTACTCACTGGAGAAATATATTATAATTGCCTGAAGAGTTATCAGAAAAATAATGTGTTTACCTTCTGTGAGACTTAATTTTAGCTATCGATTTGACTGGATTAAGGAGTATTAGAAATCTGAGAAAACAGTGAGCATATCTGGGAGGGCATTTCTAGAGGAAGCAGGTGAGTTGGGATGGATTGGGTGGGAAATATCCATCAATGGTGGGCACTATACAATCAAGCAAGGGAATCGAAGAGAAGAAATATGCAAGGTGAATTGGCCTGTTCCCCCATGCCTCCCATCTTAAGAGCTGGGACACACTTGTCTTCTGCTACGGATACCAGAATTCCAGGTGCTTTTTCCTTAAGACTCTGAAATTCACACCAGATTCTAGCAGTCTTATCTGCTGCACTTATCTGGGATCTCAGACTTTTGGACCCAAACTGAGAAGTATTCCAGGGTTTCCAGATTGTAGTAAACTGTCATAGCACCATAATACTGTGAACTAATTACCCAGTAAATCCCTCCTCATATATTATGTACATATCTGTTGTAGTTTTCATCTAAAATACTCTCTGAAAGTCTCATATGTTGGGTGGTCATTGGAAAGCGGGCAGATCACTGGGGCTACAGGTATACTCACTGCGGAGTCATCGGTTGGTGGGCTTGTACCTAAATGTGTTATGAGGTGTGGAACCTGGTCTGCAGGGGTGACTCACAGAGAGCACCATCCAGAAGGATGTACTCATGTCCTGGGCTCCTCTGCTCCCTTTCTGCTTCCCAGTCACCTTATGTTGAGCAGCCAAATGACCAAATGGACTAAAATCTCTGAAACTGTGAGCCAAAATAAACCTCTTTTCTTTCACATTTCAAGTATTGGATATTTGTCATAACAATGGGAAAGTGACATAATGTCCTATCGGTTTTGTGTTCTGGAAAAAACTTCTTACATATTTCTTACCAATGTGTATTTACTTCTAAAAGTATTGTTCTCTAATTTAACTTAAAACTCTTTGTAATTCTGTACTTTAAAACATTTGTAACTAAGAGCTAATATAAAATGCAATCCATAAAATATGTCACCATAGGAAATTATGTAAAGACCGCTCCAGATATTCTCAGAAATAATGTCAAAATTTAAAAAATTATTTTTATTTTTATTAGCTGTTTTTCGGTATTCTGTGCTGTGATGTTGACCAAGAACAGATGAATCTGGAGAAGTACTAAGAAGCTAATAACCTCCATGAAGAGCTTTTTCCATTCTTCCATAAGTGAGTCTTCCTGGTCTGAAGTTAATTTCCATTCAAGATGGTAAAAAGATCCCAAGAATCTTTAAAAGATGGAGCCGACTTGTACTCTGAGTAGTTATATGAAGATAATAATATGCAATGCACTAGTTATTATTTCTCTCCTGATAGCCTGATTTTAAATGCTGTGTTATTTTATTTCTATTTCCCTTCCTCCTCTTTTCTAAATAAAATTAGAAAAAAAAAAAGTGGAGCCTACCAGGAGGCCTTATGGAGGGGGGCATGCTTCCAAGGGCTTGCAGGATGTGGGTCTCCTCCTCTTCTTTCTCTTCCTCCTCCTCTTCCTCCTCCTCCTCCTGCTCCTCCTTCTCTTCTTCCTCTTTCTCTTCTCTCCCCTCCCCCATCTTTGCCATAACGTGAATTTGCTACATGACTCACTCACAGAATCAGCTTTAGCACTGGCTCATTGCCACAAAGTCAGGTGGTCATGGACTGAAGCTTCTCCAACTGTGAGTCAAGATAAACCCTTTCTCTTTGTAAATTATCTCAGGTGTTAAAATAATACAGCACTAATACAGTGGATTAGGATGTCAGCATATAAATTTTAAAGGAATACATTCAGTCCATAACAGAAACTAATGCTAAAATGTCTTTACATTATGTTAAAAAACTAACCTTATAAAATATCAACTATAAACAAGTTGTAATATATCCTAACTTGTACTTTAAATGATTGAAAACATTTAAAATCCAAAAACATAAGAATCAACAAATGTTTATTGAACTTCAAATTTTATTGAAAACTATCAGCAATTACTAATGGATAACTATCAAATTTAGCTCTAATTTTATATACAACTTGGATTCTAATGTATCCCCAAAGGTTCAATGTGTCAGAGAATCAACCTTCAAATTTCTTATGGACTTATTTTAATTAGAATTTGAGGAAAAACCCTAGAAACAGAAACTGGAATCCGAGACAAAAAATTCCAAGATAAGAAACAAGTATAAGAGTCAGCTGCAGTCAGCAAGGCAAAGTTAGTCCAGGAGCAGGGCATACCCATACCTAAATAAGAGTGAGTGACACATATATGCAATCCCAGCTCACAGGAGACTGAGGCAGGAAGACTGCCATGAGTTTGAGGATTGCATTTGCTGCAGAGTTCAAATCTGGCCTGAATGGTTTAGCAAGATCCTGTCTCTAAACAAATAAACAAACAGCAAAATAAAAGTGGGATCAACGAGTAAGCACCCAAAAAAAAAAAAAAAAAAAAAAAACGAGTAAGCACCCAAGCAAGGATGACAATGAGAATAAAGGTTGCATTTGCCTCACTAATACCTACTGAGTGATGGGCACTTGTGCATTGAGCTGTTTCTTCTCCTGTCACAGCAGCATGCAAAGCGGACTTGTTTTCTATGTAAATGAAGAAACAAATTCTTGGGGTGATTATTTTCAAGGAAGGAGTAAGTATAAGAGTTGAGATTGAGGGCCAGGAAGATACCTCAGTGGAAAAAGCAACTACCTGGAAAGCACAAGGTCCTGAGTTCAATTCCCAGTACTGAAAAAAAAAAAAAAAAAGAGTTGTGAATGAAACCCAAACCTAGTAGTTGTAAGAGCCACACCCCTTTACATACTTTTTCTAAGGTTCATAAGCTTAGGCTGGTGATTCTGAACAAAAACTTGCAAATATTCCTTAGAGTGAAAACCATCAGAATTCAATGCCTCTTGGATTTATCACCCTACTATACATCAGTAAGACCACTTGGGGATCTTACTATTCATAATTTTATCTAAGACCCCCAAAGTCAGGCACATCTACTTTTCCACCATCAGCGCTCCTGCTCCTCTCTCGTTTAGTCTGGATGCCCCCTTAGCAGGAATGCTAAACAATCCCTTATTAGTACCTCTCACTATCCACTTCCCTCAGGGATGTAGTAAACATGTTTCATGGAGCGTACATCAATGACAACAAGAAAGCTATGAAAAAACTGTAATTATTGTTTAAATGGTGCTTCTTTCCCAAGAATCTCATGCATCAACCCTGAGTAAGCCATTACCTTCACTGCCTGCTTTCTTCTTTTTAATATGCTTTTCATTTAACCCATAGCCTCTTGTTATATACACTTTTTAAAGATCCAACAGAAATCTGACTCATTCAGAATGAGGGCCAAATACTGGTCCCTGAGTCACCTTTGCATAAGTCTATGTTCCAAATATGTGCTGTCTTGGGAAAAAGCAACAGCATGCATTCCATAGTTAGAGTAAAGGAAAAGGAGACTGCCTGAGCCCAAACCTCAGAACAATAAAAAGAAGCAGAGGTCTACCTCACCATTTCAAACACTCAGGAGTTTGAGAATAGCTTAGCTTGGCTTCGGCATCTCCTGAGGCTCCGGCTAGAAGTCGAAGCAGCCTGTGACATTAGAGTGCTCAGGGGAAGCTGGAGAGTCCTCCTGTGCCAGGGCCTTCTTAGCTCAGACAGAAGCCACAGTTCCTCACCTCTCCTCCAGGCCAGCTGTTGGGTGTCCTAATGCTTTGTCAGCTGGCTTCCCTCATAGTGAGCAATCCAAGAAAAGGAATCAAAGTTCTAAGAACGCTATTAAATTATTCAAATTTCTCATATTTGTTATGATCCTTCTGTATAGATTTCCCAATTCAAACTGAGTATTAGTAATACTCATACAAAGGTGGCATATCAGTACATTACTATCTACAGTGAGACATGACATCACCACTTTCTACATGTTACAGGGTCTCTTCTACCTGAGAAAGAGCCTACTTCCAGGACACAGATTTCTGATTGGAGTCTGTGCCAACAGGATGTTTGAAAATGAAGATCCTTGTTATGATAAATTATTCTAGGAGAATGAGGACTCAGGGAAATGGATCAGGTCAAGGAGAGAAAAGAGAGGACAGAAGCATATGGAATCTATTTCTAAAAGAAATGAGGAGTTAAGATCCTAGAAAGATCTAGCAATCTGGATGCTTTTCCCTTTTTAT
>PVKA01010634.1:26711-63922 GCA_004027165.1 Ctenomys sociabilis
AAAAAAGAAAGAAAGAAAGAGATACTTGAAAGAATTTTAAACAGTTGAAGGATGTACTTTGAATGCCTTTTGAGGAAGGGCACATTTGTTCACCTCAAAATGTTAATCAGTCCATATTTATCTAGGTATAGAATAGACATACCTAACTCAGAATTCAAAGAACTAATATCCTGAAATCACAGCATAACAGACACATATTGAAACATATTTATAAATATCAAACCTCCAGAACACCTACTAGTATTGCATTACTTCTAGAAGAATAGCAAGGTCACAGGGAATAGAGAACCTGCATGTTCAGCTATCTTAGACAGAGGTAAGGGAAGAATTTCCTGATAGTTAAATATGTGACAACTTTGAAGTGAGTGAAGAAATAGGTTGGGTCCCTGATACCACTTGAGTAACTGGGCAGTAAAGAGGACATGTCATCTTCAATACTCATTTTCTTCCAAGCATGTTTCTAACAGCAATCTTAACAGACTTCTTCATTGCACTACCTGGCAACCCCTCCTCATTCTTGGTAAACACCCTGACTTCCTTGTTGGCAAGACTGCAGCCCATGGCTCTGTGTGCCCACCACTTGTAAAGGAAAGGCACCCTTTCTGGGCCCTCTCTAGTCTTCTCTAGCACTTGGGCTAGAATTTGGCTAAATTAAGATTGTAAGCCCAACTTTTTTTTCTTTTATAATTAGATCTTAATGAGACAAGGAAGTGGATTTTCATGTTTACACACTGAAACAACCAAAGTCAAATTAATATAATAATTACTACCTCTGAATGAGTACTGAATGGAAAAATAGTATTTAATATTCAGAATACAGAAACATTTCAGAGAAACTATGTGATAGCAGTGTGCATAAGTTTGAGATAATATTTATATAACTCTCAAATCCAGAGAAAACATTGTTTCTTGGATACATTATGTATTAACTTTTTAAGTCAAGAATTCCGCAATGCAAAATAATTTCAGTTCAATGCTATGATAGCTATGCAGAGATATAAACCCTATTATCAGAGGAAATCTGAAAAAGTAGAATGCTTACTAATTATGTAGCACTAGCACAAACATCAATAAGAAAGTCCAACAGCAACAAAAATATAATTGTCAACGTAGCCATCTTACTATAGCAAAGCATAGTACCTGCAATCTTAAAAAAAACAAGTCATTAGGGCCAGGGAGATGGCTCAGTGGAATAAGTGCTTCCCTGGCAAGTGCAAGGGCCTGAGTTCAATCCCCAATTCTGAAAAAAAAAAAAAAAAAAAAGTCATTGTTTTCATTATTCTTTTTAAGTCTTTTCTATGAACCCAGTAGCTAATTCTTAACATTCATCCATATTTAATTTCTTTATAAACAAATTTGCTGCCACTAAGCACTACTTTCAAACACATTAGCATTATCATCTAATTATATTATTAATGAAAAGGCATCAAGGCTTTCAAGGGTATTAATGGTTTCATGTAACTTTAAAAATCTAATTTTGAAAATAACTGGCTAGGGAACATTTTCTTTTATCTGTAAATAGCCATCATATGCCAATGTTATTATGAAATGACATTTAACATGCTTGTAGTTTTTAAAAGCGCTAGAATGTACACTTTATATCTGAAACATTACCAAAATTTTGACAGTATTATTACTATACCTCCTATGTGTAGCAGTAAAAATAGAAACTACTGGCCAGTTGTAGTACATTCTCCAAAATGAATTTTACATTTTGTTGTGATTGCCATGGTAACAAATTTACTATCTTTTTTTTTTTTTTTTTTTTTTTTTTTTTTGGCAGAACCAGGGACTGAACTCAGGCCCTTGCGCTTGCCAGGGAAGTGCTTATTCTACTGAGCCATCTCCCAATCCCCAACAAACTTACTATCTAGACATGGTATATCACAGTCTTCTTTCCTAAAGTTCCCAGGCCTTTCTTATCACCTTTTTCAAAACAATTCTGAAGTTCTGAGTGCTCTTTTAGGAGCCAATCATACTCTTTTGAAAGTTTCTCTGATTGGGTCTTCATTGTCATCACATCATCTTGTGCCTTAAAAAAAGCAGCTGAAATCTTTAATTCAGTTTTCAGTTTTTCCTGGTCTTTGACAAATTTTTTATTTTCCGCTTCCAAAATGTGCTCCTCCTCTGGGCCAGGGGTTTTTAAGATCCGTTTTAGTTTTTCATTCCCTTCCATTAATTTTTTGGCAGCCTTATTAGTACTTTCTGCTTGAGTTTTAAGTACTTCTGTGCTTAACAGCTCTTTTGCCAGTTGAGTAATAAGTGTAACCAGATGTCTTAACACCACCAAAAAAAATAAAAGAAAATCCTGAAATGTAAAGATTTTTCTGAGATCTGAAAAGTTTCGTCTGCGTATGTTCATAGGTGCTAGTTTTGTGGATGAGGTCTTCTCAAGGGAATGAGCAAAGGGGTATGTCCTTAGTTCTCTGACAGCATCTAGAAATAGGACAATCAGTAGGACTATAATTGTTAGGAAAGCCTTGTTTCAAAATGTTGCGATTTTACCCTGGAACTTAAATGATAAAATCTTCTGCCGTCTCTGAAGAGGAATGAAAGGTATACGGAAGAGCAAAATGAGCCCTATTTCGGCATACAGGGAGGTGGCAGTGGCCACCTGCTGGATTGTCATTTTTGGGTCCTTACACCCACTTGGCCACTTGCTCCCGCGCTACTCCACGTCCAATGATGCAAGCTATAATACCAACTTTTAATGCAATGTTCAATATTTTCTCTGTAGTATTTAGCTCTATCTCTGCTTGTTACTTAAATTCAACAATTTCTAAGAAAGACTTATCTTTCCAGAGGTCATTGGGATACAGTCGATCTTCTCTCCAGTGCCCGGGACCAGCTCATCTCTCTCATTTTACTCCTCACTCCCCGTCCCCAGAATGCCCTCTCTGACTCATCTAGCCCAGGTTTTTCTCTATTCCCAATAAATGCCAATCTCCTGTTATTCTTCCTGTTTCAAATACTTTCCCTCTTTCTTGCAACTAAGGGAAACTTGCCAGTCTTGAAAGTTCCAACACTGTTAGCTAAATTCTTCACTACCCCTAATATTCATGTTTTTCTTTTACAAAATAACACATTTTTCTTCCAATTATTTCACATTGTTATTTTTTTGTTTACAAATGCCTCACTTCCCCCAAACATTGTAATACCTTTGAGAATACAGCCCATATCATAGTCTTTCTTCTATATTCTGACAAAAAGTAGGTAATTTGTGGTATACCCCTTAACAAAGAAAATAGTAGTCAAGATTAGTGTGCAGCTCAGAGGGTGTAGATTTACTAGTTCTGAGGGTGATGAGTGGGAAAACCATATCAAGATGAGTTATGTCCACCTTAATTTAAACAAACTCACCAGGATATAGTGATTGGATCAAAATTTCAAAATTGAAGAAATTCTAGTTTCCATTAGATTTCAGGTAACTCATATCTTCATTCAGCAGTGGTTATACAACTAGAGCTGACCCCACAAGACACATTTATCCCCCGGGTGGAACTGGAGTCATTCTTCTCCGAGCTAAGAGATCACAGTCTGCATGAGCTATTTGAGAGCAATATATTAAGTCTGATCCCTTCTTTATATAGAAAGCTATCTGTCTTCTTCTTTGCTATGTTAAGCAAGGTATATAGCAAAAATTTTCCACTGAGTGAAGTGTGTGATTTCCATATTATAATGGAACGTCCAATCTTCTGGCAGAGAACATAAAACACATGACGGTGTAGTACAAAACGGAAAGAATCTGAAGTTCTGGTTTAGCTTTCTACTTTCTTGCAAAAGAATCTTGGTAGGTTATTTTAGTCTCTGAGTTTCACTTTCCTTATTTATAACATGGTATGATTTAAACTGCAATGTCATTTTAAGGATATGAGATATTACATATGAAAACCATCTTATAAATTCCCAAAATGATCACTGAATTACACTTGTAACTATTTATGTCACTTAAACCACTATTAATTGCTGTTAAAATCTTATAATATGATAAAACTGTAAATAGTATCATCTCTAATATTAACATTACTAAGTTAAGCAATCAGAACAGAAAGGAAAGTCATTATAGCTTTGTGTTCTTCTGTAATGCTCTCCATGGTTTCATTCTGTACATTCAGGTCTATTATATTTTTAAAATACTTTCATTTTTATGTGATACCGGGGATCAAACTGAGGAACTTGCACTTGCCAGGCAGGTGTACATATCATTGAGCTATATCCCTGACCCAAAAATACTTTCTTTTCCCTTATACTCTGTGACTGTTCCATCTCTTTATCCTCCAGGGCCTTATGGTCAAACTTGATGAAAATCTGTAACTGAGATCTAAAAATCAAGATTGTAAATCAAGTAAATCTCTTTGTCAATAAATCAGCCTGAGCCTGTCTCTTAGTTGAATGTAAGGACCTTAAACGTAGGCAAGCATTCCTTACTTGGCTATAAGCTCATCACTCCCTGTTACCTCACCCTTGACGTTACCTACACTAATGTTCATTGACTGGCCACCACAGACATTTGAGTTCGCAACCTCTAGCACTAAAGAGAATCATATTGATTAACTTAATCACACACTTACAAATTTTCAAGTAATGAAGGAAGAGCTCTGCCAATTGAAATATGATTTACTAACACTCAGCAAGCTATAATTTCTAAATATGATTTCAGACACAATAATGCACACATATATAGAGAATTACTAGCTTGTTTTGCTCACTTAATTTAACTATGTTATTGAAGATTCTTTGAAAGAAAGAACCTAGTGAGCTGTGTGAAAATCGAGAGAATAAGCTTCATCCCTTTATCCTTCATCTGAGCACATTACCAACACCAGGCTCTGCTAGTGAATCATCAATGGATTTAAGTCATTGTAACTAAAATAACACAAAATGAAAGATATCAGAAAAGTGCACAAAATAAAAATTATTTACAAAATTTTAAAAATTGTGGTAAAATATGCATAATATGACATTTACCAGTTTTGCCATTTTGAGAGTATTACTCAAAGACATTAAGTACACTCACAACCAGTGACCATCACCAATATTTTATGAACCATTTGCTTTAGCTCTGTGTGTGTGGGGGTGTGTGTGTGTATGTGTGTGTTTGTGTGTGTGTGTGTGTAAGGGCTATCATGTAAAATACATTTTTTTACAATGGCTGACTTTATTTTTTTAATTTATGTACAAATTTTGTACAGGGTCTCACTACACAGCTTGGACTTGTAGTGATCCTCCTGTTTTCAGTCTCCCCAGAGCTGGGATTACAGGTGTGCACCACCACATGCACCTGGGGCAGCATGTGGCGCACAATGGCTGATTTTATTTTAAATGAAAACGATGTTAATTCAACCTTCCCATGGGTAAAATAACAGGTAATTTGCTAACTGCATGATTTCAGTAAAGCTTGAGCATCAGAGAAATTCTCTAGAATGCCAAAAATATTTTTAAATATAGGGAGATATTTCTAAAGAAAATGATAGACGAAGGAGGAAGAGGCAAAGCAAAGAGAATCAAGATATGTGTATGTACCAATGCCCCTCAATGAATGTAATCATTATGTACCATAAACATGTACTAATGTAGCGATTAATTCATGGCCAATGTGTAACACCCAGCTGAACCGAATCAGCAAGGCTGTGGGTGTGGAAGGCTCACCTGAGGATTGTTGCCAACCACATAAAAGGAGAACTAGAGGGAAACGTGGCACACTGTTGATTCTCCTGGAGAAACTTGTTACGCTGGCTTTCCTGATATCGAACTCTGCTGTTCTCATCAGATGAGGAGCACGGGCTTCTCACTGTGGCTGAGGATGGCTACGATTTTCTTTGGGGGAGCTCTGGTCCTTATGTTGAGTATTGCTTTCCTAGCTCCAGTGTAGATCCCTCAGGCTTCTGGTATAGATTCTTCATTATCTGGCACACACTTTCTAGCTTCCACCATTGACATTTGGGCTTTCGCAGTGCAGATGCTTGATACAGTCTTCATGAGACATTGTGCTGGGCTCTAGGTCTTCAACTCGGCTCATGCAGGACATCGCTGCCATTCCCTCAAATGCATTCTTAGGGTTTTTAGTGTATGGACAGGCTTCTTGCACTCTTTTGCACTTGCCTCTTTGTGTGAATATTATAAAATAATTCTGTGAATTATTTTCCAGTATGAAATCCTTTCCCTTGTAAACCCCGATTACAACAAATAATTATATGTAAAAAAATAATAGATTCAGATATTTAATATAATGAAAAACTTGAAATGTGTGATACATATTTAAAGGTTCATATAATAAGTTGTGTGAATTTTAAACTACAAAAAGGTAACACTCCAGGAAATGTGACACAATCAGAAAATGTTATCTTTTGAAACTGAAAGTAAGAATAAACCTCTATTGTCTGGCAGCTTATTACTTATGAATATAAAGTGGTTCACAAATTGAATTCAGCAAATTGTTTTCCACATCTAATCAAAGCAACTAAAATACATCCAGAAGAAAACATAATTATGAAACAAATGGTGTATGAAAAATTATAATTTACTCAGTTTTATTTCACAGTATCTGAGGTTTTAATGTTAAAACAAAGAAACAAAATTAGCTGTCACTGTGGAATCCAGACAAGGAGGGGAAATAATAAGAATTCTAGATCTACAGAGTTCACTAGAGTGTTAAAAATAAATCACTAAAAATTTTTAAAAACCTAGGAGAGACTGGTTGATAAACTAGCAAAGTTGAGATGATGGCAGTTTAGTAAACATTTATTGATCACTAGTCACTGAAATATGAGGATACATAGTCTAAATAGTTATAGAGGCTGGGGAGATGGTTCAGTAGAATAAGCACTTCCTGGCAAGGGCCTAAATTCAATCCCCGGTTCTGGCAACATAATAATAATAATAAAAATAAAAAATAAGATAGTTGGATGTGGTGGTCTCTAAGCCACTTGTTAGGAGGATGACAAGTTTAAGCTCAGCCCAGGCAGTATAGTAGTTTAGTGAAAGCCTGTCTCAAAATTTTAAAAAAGGGAGGAAATGTAGCTCACTGTGAAGACCCTGTTCAATCTCCAATATTTGAAAAAAAAAAAATCTAAAATGAAAGCCGGGCGTGGTGGCACATGCCTGTAATCTCAGCACTTGGGAGGCTGAGGCAGGAGGATTGTTGTGAGTCCGAGACCAGCCTGAGCTACAAAGTGAGCTTAAGGCCAGCCTGAACTGCATAGTGAGACCCTGTCTCAAAAAAAAAAAAAAAAAAAAAAAAGAAAAAAGAAAAAAATCTAAAATGAAGTTCTTGCCTTCCTGAGTTCAATCCCTGGTACCACATGCTGTGCCAGACCCGGAACCCCAGGAACACCGTGCCAGGCATGGTGGCACACACCTGTAATCCCAGTGTTGGGGAGGCTGAAGCAAGAGGATCACTATGAGTCTGAACTGTGTAGCAAGACCCTGTATAAACAACAATGACAATAACAAAACTACAAAAACTGAGATTTGTCTATAGACAAGTTAGTGAACAAAGAAAGGCAGCCTAATCAAGTCTGCGGCATGTGCATGATCAGAAAGGCTTCCTATAAGAAATCTAAGTGCCTAAGGTCATTATGATAGGGGTGGAAGCCACTGGCCAAGAAGAAAGAGGAAGCTAGCCCAGACAAGGAGACACAAAGAGTGCAGTGTGCTCCAGGACCTCACTAGTCCTGTAATTGTGAAGGGGAAAACGTGAAGAATCAGCGGGTAGTTTGTTGGTGATGCTCACAAATAGGATCAGGTGGGAGATGTTGCTTTCAGTTATACTAAATAGGCAAGGCCCCAGCTTCCATTTGTATTACTATTGCAGTTTCCCAGTCCAAGGATTGTTTCAAGTCTGTAATCTCAGCACTATTGAGTGGCTGATGCAGGATTTTTTTTTTTTTTTCTTTTTTCTTTTTTGGCGGAACCGGGGATTGAACTCAGGCCCTTGTGCTTGCCAGGGAAGCATTTATTCCACTGAGCCATCTCCGCATTCCCCCATTTGTATTACTATTAAACTATGAAACAAAAATTTGTTTTCTACAGGAAGTGGTTGATTGCTTTTGTTTCAGAGTAAAATAACAAACTTTTGAGAACTTTTTTAAAAAATATATTGTTAGAACTGCAGGACTCTTCTAAAACTCTGTGTTATCTGTCAACCCAGAAATCTTGGTGGAGTCAGGCACAGTGTTAAGCAGTGGGGCCTGTACCTGCGGCCAGGCCCAGGTGTCGGGCCAGCTTCCTCGCCTAGCCTCTGGGGGCACTGTCTTCTCCAGCCCCCACTCTGGGCTTTTTTTTCACCACTCCCTGCCTCACCACTGTGGTAGAGCCTGCTGTGGGGCAATCCCAGCCTAGCACAGGGCCCAAGCGGGCAGAGGGCCAGTGCTAGGCTCAGCATACCCGCTATGGTCCGGGTTTCCGGCCACCACACCTGGCTGAAGCGGGGAAGCAAGGCTGCCCACTTGCAGCAGCTCTGATGATCCTCCTGGGCTTGTCTTGGCCTCCAGCCCTGGCTGAGGAGCACTGGGGTCCTCAGCAGCCCAAGGGGCAAGAGGCTCTAAAACAAAATTTAAAAAAATGGAAGCTGCTGTTATTTGGGAGTCCCTTATCATATAAGGGAGCCGCTTATAGGATACATAAATTATTACAAATTCTCTGACAATTTAAAATTCTTCAAAATAGTTATTTTTTAGAAATACATACTGAAGTACAGTACTAACAAATGCCATATTGTATACTATGCTTAACGTAATCTACAGATGGGAAACAGAGAAGAAATAATGAGATAGGCATGGTGGTACACTCCCATAGTCCCAGCCCTTCCTTGGGAAGCTAAAGCAGGATTGCTGGGAGTTCAAGACCAGCCTGAGCTACATGGCAAAACCCTGTCGAGAGAGAGAGAGAGAGAGAGAGAGAGAGAGAGAGAGAGAGAGAGAGAGAGAGAGAGAGAGAGAGAGAAAAGAAAGAAAGGAAGAAAGAAAGGAAGGAAGGAAGGAAGGAAGGAAGGAAGAAAGAAAGAAAGAAAGAAAGAAAGAAAGAAAGAAAGAAAGAAAGAAAGAAAGAAAGAAAGAGAAAGAACAAGCCAGTGTTGTTTGCCTGGATAGCACTATTAGCAAATACCCGTCTGGGTAGGCATGTGCATTTCTTGAACCAAAGAAAGTGTTCTGTTTCTTAGCAGGGTCTTCAGAGGGATAACCACACTTCTTAGATATGGTTGTGTTTTTCTCAACAAGGTCGTGAATGGAAAGAGACCTAGCACCACTTCTTGTTCCTGACTTTCTAGAGACCTGAAGAAGGCCTTAGTAAGGGTCAAGTTCCACTTTGATAGAGGAAGGGATATGTGAAGGGATAAGGGACCTGAAACAAAGAAATGGGAGGGACAGCCAGCTGTCCCATCCTTTGGAAACCAGGATGGAGCTCCTAATATTGAACTTTTTTCCTATTACAGGATGTTATGCTTTGTGTCTAGTTTCCCCCCCCCCAACCAAAGCCTCATGTAGTCATGGGATGGGGACTTCTAGAGTTTGTGATTAACTCATGATCCACTGGGATTACGTGTGATCCAAGGCCGGGTTATGGGTCTTAGTACTGCTGGGATTATGGGTGTGAGTACTTCCTCCAGCCTGGGGCAGAGAGCCTGAATGTAATAAACAGACAGAGAGACAGACTTTCTTTAGTGATTGCTCTTTGTTGTTGTTGCTGTTCAGCCACCATGAACTGTTGTTCTCTGCCATGTGCCCCTCTGCCTTGGAGCCAGCTGAGTATGGATTGAAATCTGCAGTAACTGTGAGCTAAATAAACCTTTCCTTCCTTCATTTTGGATGTTAGGTATTTGTCCCAGAAATGAGAGAAGAGTAACTAAGACAGCATTGTACTTCTTTTTTCTTTCTTTTTTTTTTTTTTTTGTCTTTTTGAGACAGGGTCTTACTATGCATTTCAGGCTGGCCTTAAGCTCACTTTGTAGCTCAGGCTGGTCTCAAACTCACAACAATCCTCCTGCCTCAGCCTCCCGAGTGCTGGGATTACAGGCCTGTGCCACCACACCCGGCTCATCTTTTTTTTTTTTTTTTTAAGACAAGGTCTTGCCATGTAGTCCTGGCTGGCCTCAAACTCATGTAGCTCATGCTGGCCAAACTGTCGGGGATCCTTCCGTCTCAGTGTCCCAAGTGCTGGGACTATAGGCATTCACTGCCACAATTTGCTGCATTCTCCTTTAAAGAAGAGCTTCTTCTTGTCCTACCTCATCTGTATTACTTTTTTACTCACCCATTTATTTATATTTCTTGGTTTATACATAAGTGCACGCATATTTTCTATTCAAAGCATTCTAATACTTCCACCCAATTTGACTGAACCAGTTCCATATCATGTTTCTATTCTGGTCCCTTTTGTGGCAGGAGATACTCTACAGCAAGTTTCTAAAGGCCCTATCTTGCCTCATAGTAAAATCTTGACCCACTGAAAAGGTTTGGCCTCTTTTCACTTGGAGTTCCTCCTGCATGGAAGGCTTGTGGGAGGCCCTGCTAACCTTTGTCTCTGGCGTTGGACTAGTTATCACTTTCTGGTTCCTTCCCAAACTGGCTTATATCCTCCCTTAGAACCCTTTCTTTATTCTTTAGTGTTTACCTGCTGCTGTCTCTTCTGTTTTGTTTTCTCCCCAGAACTTTGCAGATTAACTAAGGCATGGTACACAGTAAATATTTGTTTAATTAATGGGCAAATTAGTAGTTATATATCATGAAGAACAAATTTTTGGGTACTGTGGTTGAATCACAAATAAGTTTGCTAATACATAGATCAGGTAATTTTTGAATGATAATATATACAATGTAGAAAAAAGTTTACTTTTCACAGAAAATGCTAGGACAATAAAACAATGTTTTTAGATATGGTTTAAACTCAGGCCTATAGCAAGGATATTGTTTCACAGTTTCATTCATGATTCAACAGACTTTCATTGATTAAGTACGGAGTGCCAACCATGTTACATTGTCCAAATTCCTTTACTTTTATTTTCTTCCATCTCAGAAACCACTGAGCTCCTTCTGCCCCCCCAGGAGCTGACCCTTTGGCAGTGATAATTGTGTCAGTTGTGGCCAAATAGCTCAGCAGAGTAAGCGCTTGCTATTGAAGTGCCTGCAAGCTGGTGAAGAGGAAGGGGTTTGATCCCTGGCCTTCAGTGCTGGCCCACCCAGGGGGTGCCCTGAGATGGTAATTGAGACAGGCATAGTGGTGTGTTTATAATCCCAGCTCTTGGGAGGCTGTAAATAGGCGGATCACTAAAGTTTCATCTAGTAGTGAGACCCTGAACACCCCGTAGACCCTTCCCTAAGGGGGGAAAACCATGTCAGTTGAAAATTATACGATATGATAAAGATTTAATAGAACTATGGACAGAGAAAATCCAGGAAGGAAATCAACAATTTAGAAAGAAAAGATTTAAATGGTTGATTTTTGAGAAGCATCTTGAAAAAAAAAAAAAAATGACCAGTAGGAGTAAGGCAAGAACATTTGAGGAAAGTCACACCCTAAGGTGCTCAGGAACTCAAATTTCTCCTTTTATTTTTCTCTTCCATAATGGGGATCAAACCTGAGTTATTATGACCTCCCAGCCCTATGTGAGTTATTTTGAAGATTTATCATACACCATCAACTGCTAATCTGCTCTTCATTAGACCCTACAGTACAGAATCTAGAGCCTATTTATTTTTTTGTGCAGGACCTCACTATACAGCTTGGACTGGTAGTGATCCTCCTGATTTCTGCTTCCCTAGCGATGGGATTACAGGCCTGCGCCACCATGCCCGGACTCCATTCTGGCTCACCTTGACCTAGGATGGGGGGAGGGGGGAGGGGCATAGCCTCAGGCCCCAGGGATTAAGCACTTACCCCAACAAGAGCTTAGTCCGCTGAGCTATATGGCCAGCCCCCACAAAGTCTTAAAAAAAATGGTCAATACACAAAAATGAATTCAAAGTTTGGGTGTTTTCATTTCACAGTTTAGGAAAGGTACAAGATTGGGATAAGACAATCAGGTTGTGAATGGCTTTCTCTGAAGTGGAACTTGGATTTTATTCTGTAGTGAAGACAACAGAGAAGGTCTCTAATGAAAAGATGTTGAGGCTTTTAAAAGAAATGCTTGTTCGGGTTATGAATGCTGGACATAGCCTAGCCATGCTACTAAATCTGGGGAGAAACAAGGCAGGCAAAACTAGCAGGGAGGAGCAGAAGAGTTTTAATGTTATCTTTGTCCTGAAGTTTGTACAGGCTTGAAATCCCAATCAGATGATTATAAACATGGCTATGAATGTAATTACTGTACTTGACTTGCAAACTGTCTCAAAGCTAGGACGAAACAAGGTATCACAACAGGGAATGCACAAATACTATCAATATAGTCCTATCTACCCAATGTATGGGATTCTGTAAGGATTTTCCCCATGTAGAATTATGGGAATTTGAATAACACTAATAAGAAAAAGGAAGCAGCATAAGTACACAATAATATAGGAAACTAGGCAGCAAGCTAAAAAAAAAAAAAAGTCCAAATTCCTTTACTTTTATTTTCTTCCATCAAATTTATCAGAGATGGGATTGGTAAAATAAAGTGTTGCGAAATAATTTGCATCTTCACTATCCACACTTAAAATCTAACCTTTCCTGAGGAGCACCTCCAATAGGTCCAACGCGAATCCCCAAATCTCAGTGTGACCCCACCTGGATACACTGTCCCGACTCATGGCCTGGGGGAGGGGTAAAGGCAGAAGGCACCGGAGGGCGAGGTGGAGGGAAAGCTCAGGGGCCTGGGGTCTGGGGCCGGGACTTGGGTTGCTCTCCGGGAGGCGCCGGTTTAACTGGGCTTGCTGTTCTGGGAGAAGCAGGCTGGCGGTGCAGGAGCCCAGGTGGGGAGGGCAGATCGGGGGAAAGGGTCACAGTCCGAGGGAGCTCGGGCGCGGCGGGTAGGGAAGGGTCGGCCTCTCCGCAGTGGACTCGATCGAGCACGAGGGTGGGAAGTCCCAGGGCAGCGGGGCAGGGGCAAAGGTTGCCACTACGAGGGCATGTCCGGCCCGCGCAGACACAGCTATGTGAGACTGCAGTAGGTGGCCGGAGGCCCGCCAAGTCCCTCATAGGGCCAGATCCAGAACTACCTTACCGCGCCCAGCCCGTTAGCTGCGACCGGCGGCGGGGCAGGGCTACGGAGAGGGCGGGGCACACGGCGGCGAGAGGCAGTCCGGACGCGGGGCGAGATCGCTGGGCGCGGCGTTTGTGGTGCCGGGCGGGGACGGGAGGTGTGCGCGGAGCGGGGAGGGGCGGGGCGGGGCGGGGTGGGTGGCGGCGTGCGCGCTCGCGCTCGCGCCAATCACAGAGCCCGCGAGGGGGTGCGCTCGCAGAGGACCGGGGGCGGAGGGGCGGTCCAGATGCCGTGCGCACCCAGTCCCCGCGCCGCGCTGCCCTGACGTGAGACTCTCCCGGGCTTCGAGCGCCAGTCGGCTGGCCCAGCGGGTAGGGGCGCCGGGTTGGGGCGCGGGGGCGCGCGGGGACGAGCGGGGGCGGGACTTCCGCTGGGCCCCGGAAGCGGGAGCTGTGTGTTCTCATGCGAACGGGAAGGAGCGTTGGGGAACCAGGGTCTCGAGATTGAGACATTTTCGGCCCGAAAGGGGAAGAATCCATCGCCGCCGCCGCAAGCCCCCCTCCGCCCTTCCTACCTGCCTCCGGCCCGGCCCGGCCGCGCCGCCTCTTCCTGCCGTCTCCCTCCTCGGCCGTCCCCGCGTGTTGCGCGGTCGCCGGGCACCGGGGCTGCGGCGAGGAGCCCGCGGGCGGCCGGTCGGGCGGGGCGGGCGGTGCTGACAGGTGAGCAAGTCTTCTTTGGCCACTGGTAGACCAGTTTTCTTTCCCGGCCTGTGCTCGGACCCGCGCCCGCTCCCGCCTGTCACTGAGCCGCCATCTTCCTGGAGGGACACGGCCCGCGGCTGGCAGGGCTGGGCCAGGCCAGGCCAGGCCAGCGAGGACCGAGGCCGGGCTAGTACCGTGCACGGGTTGGGGCAGGTTACGGCTGGGGCTGGAGTCGGGAGGGTGGAGCAACACCGCGATCGGGAGGACCAGCGGGACTTGGGCTGGGGTATGGCGGGGCCTGGGGAGACCGAGCAAGGCCGGGCTGGGCGGAAAGGACCCGCGGGCCGCAGCTGGACTGGAGCGGCGCGGCAGGGGTTGGTAGGGCTGTGGCGAAGTCTGGCGGACCCAGGGTCACCCCTGATGTCTGGTCCCCTCCAGTTGGAGGGTGTAACCCGAAGAGGATGCACTGGGGTCGTGGGCCGCGAGCACCCCAGGCCAGACCAGCGTCGGGACCCGCAGTGCGGCTCCGAGCCTCGCCCCCTTGGTCCCTTGGTCCCCTCGGGCGCGGGGCCTCGCGGCTGGTCGGGGAGGGATGGGTCAGTGGGGAATCGCATTCCTTTAGAACCAGGAAGTTGGGATCCTGTTGCTCAAGTGTGTTTGGAATGCCACCTTTTTCCACTTGATAAACTTGAGCTGGGCCAGATTCTCAAGGAGTTAAAAACAGAAGTTAAACGTGATCATGATGATTGTTTGTTTGCCCTGGGACTGTAGGAACCTTTAAACTATTTACTTCGTAGTGGTGTACAGCCTAAAGTTTAAAAGTTATTCAGACTTCACTTTTATTCAGTATAACCTTCCCTTTTTCCTTGTATTTGTTGAATTTTGGCTGAAGATAGAAGTTGAGACAGTTATTTGTAGAAATTATATCTTATTTGACTTTCATCTGAGGCCTTGTTGCCTGCACAATACCTTAATCATAAATTAGAAGTTTGAAGTTTTTGGTAACAGAGTAAACGATTCTGCAGTGGAATTTGTAAGGATATACATTAAGCGTGAGTTTTTTTTTAAACGGAGGCAATACCAACTTGAAGGTGAATCTTGTAAGTAAATGTGCAAGTAATTTTCTTTTTTTTTTTTTTTTCTGTTGGGATATTTAGCTGTTCCCTTATTTTCAGCTGTGTCAGTGTTTAAAATGCACTTCAGTTTTGTGCCAAGTTGTAGTTTAGGGAAGAAAAGAACTCTGTTCACTTTGGTGGTCAGATGGTATATATAATATGCAATTTCCATACTTCCCTAACCTGCGTGTCTCCCTTAATTTATAGTCAGGGAAATTTACAGAAGTTGAAGTGGTTGTGGCTTTTTTCTCTGTTTAATATACCGAAAGGCAATTTTGTAATCAAGCTATACAAGAAATAGTTTACAAAGTTACAAAGAAGTAACTATGGAGGCTTGCTAGAGTTGCTAAAATAGATACTTTCTGAAAGACATCAAATTAACAAGTTTACTCAACCATAAATTTACTTTGTGTAGTTTGAAACTTGTTGGTTTAAAAGTAAATTTTATCCTATATTTTGGAGTATTAATATGATTTGAATTGACATTTACATGAATGAAAGTAGTTTGGCTTCTTACTCATTGAAAATTGTTTTTTTGGTGCTTAAGTTTCTCATCTATAAAGGAGGGCTCAATAATAATAGTCTTATGGGACCGTTGTAATATAAACGTAGATACTGGCTTTTTCCTTTTGATTATTTTTAATTCCTATTTTAAAAAATAATTCCTATTTTTAATACACAGTTTATAGCTGACCACTTTTAATGTACTATCATGGGTTCCCCCATCACATCTATCTGGGTAGAGAAGAAAGGTTCTGAGGAAAAATAAATTTAAAGAGAAGAGTTACTGTATTCTACATTTAAGTAGGAGCCAAAGAGAAAATAGATGACAGGTATAGAAGTTTCCTTGCATTGTTTTATTGTGTTCTCTAGAAGAGTAGCTGAAATTAAGCAGCAGGAAATTCAGGAAGAAATTTTAATGTTTTTGGGGGAATTGCCCTTTTAAAAAAATGAGATTTAGCAAATTTACTGAATTTTGTATGATTCCCATAAATATGTGCAAAATTTGACAAATATATAAAGTCAGTGGAGACAAACATTTTCTTAGGTCACTTGTTTTCTCAGCCTTATTCTTTCTTTGGTACTGTGAATTGAACCCAGAGCATTGCACTGAGCTGCATCCCCAGTCCCCTACTTCCTTTAATTTTGAGGTTGGTCTTCCTAAATCCCAAAATTTGTCTGGGCTGGACTCATACTTGTAATCATCTTGGCTCTGTCTCCGAGAGTGGTGCAGTTACTGACCTAAGTTGTCATAATTTGCTATTCACATTTTTTCCGTAAAGCAGTCCTCAAATATCCTAAAACACCATACTAAATACAAGTGTGAGCATCAGATTGTTAATGATAATTACAATAAATGGTACTTTGAAGAAGGTGCAACTACTTGGATGTAGATTTGCAACAGTATTTACATAGTTTTGTATTAATAGATTTCTAACCAGTTCTGTTTACCAATTTAGAAATGGCTGAAAAACTTTCACTGTTAAAATCATGTTGGCATTTATACTTTCCATCAAATTAGAAACTATGATTATAATCTGGGTCTTCCCGTTTTAGTAAGGTGTTAGCTGTGTGATATTCTTTTGAAGTTGGAAAAATGCCATGTAGGTACATGCTGTGTGGGTATTCATACCTTAAGTTGCATTTGTTCTTACCTTAGAGTTAACTGCACACTTTTTAATTAGTCTTTTATAACGTGCTATACACCCTTACAAGTTTTCTCAGATTTAAGGATATTTTCAAATTAATTGTATGTGTATTTTTGTAATGTATTTTATAAAATCAAACCATTTGGTGAAATTTTACTAAAAAAATACAGGGTTAGAAATGGACACCATTGCAGGGATTTGCTTATACCTTTTGGGGAAGTTGTACTTCATATGAAGAATTCTTTTTCTGTGAGTTAATTGTAGAAAACAGAGTAAATGAGGCAAATTAAATGTCTGAGAAATTCACCAAACCTGAGTTTGGTTAAGTTTCTAAAAGCCACCTCCCCCCAATTCTCATGATGAACTGAGCTGTATCTCCAGCTGGTGGGTTTTTTTATTTTTTATTTTTTTTTATTTTAGGGAAGCATCCTGAGGGTGTTCAGGGTCTCACTGTTAGATCAGACTAGTGATCTGTCTGTTTACAGTCTCCCAAGAGCTGGGATTACTGGCGTGTGCCACCATGCCCAGTCTCAAATGCTATCTCAGCATGCCCCGAGAGTGGGGCACTGCACACCCTGGGCATTGAACCCCTGGCCCCTGCACTGTAATCCGCTGAGCTATTTGGCTTTGGCTGGCCCCAAAAGTTATTTTAAATCTTGATTAGAAAATGAATTTTCTTTTTTCCTTTTTTTTTTTGGTGGAACCCGGGATTAAACTCAGGCCTTTGTGCTTGCCAGGGAAGTTCTTACTCCACTGTGCCATCTCCCTGGCCCTAGAAAATGAATTTTCTTTCTAGGACATAAATTTGAAAAGATGGGAAGTCTTTAGTTTCTCCTAGGAAGACAGGGCTCTTCCTCCAATAGTTGAATGCTTTATATTCCTGCATATAAATGTCTTTAATAGGAATAGGGAAAATTATTAGCTCAGCTATCTGTGTTTGCTTCTGTTTCCTTTCTCACCTCACATATACCTTTTGTCCTTCTCTTATGTATTGTCTTTTCACCATTTTTCTGTTTAAGCTGTCATGACTTGTATTTTAATCATGAGGGATTTGCAGTTGAATGTTGCTGCTGATTTTACATCTTCTCTTGTAGTCTTGTTCTTTATTTCCTGCCAGTTTGTGAGATTTGGGCCATAGAGTATATTGTAATCTTCAAAATATTTCATACTTAACATGAATTTGAAAGCATGTAGTGAGTCTTTAATTTTAGGGAGAGTTTAATACTCATTAATACGAGTCTTAGTCTTCAGTAAAAATGTTCGTTTGATGTCAGTGAGCTTAAGTTTAGGCTAAAAACTGATACGTTAGGGTAGTATTTTTTACCAATGAAAATAAAACACTCTTATTAGCACAAGTCATTTTAAGTCATATAGCCAGAGATTGTAGTAAGAGCATATCTTCCTTATGTGGCTCTTTTTAGAAACTCATCAGGACTGTCCTAGGTTCATGAGCATAGCATACTTGTTCCTATGTGACCATGCCAGCTCTGCATCTTCCTTCATTTTCCTGCCCCACCTTTCAGGTTGGACCACTGCCTCCTTCTTCTGAATTGCTACCCCACCCCATCCCCAACATAGTATTGCAAATACTACTTACTGCCTTTGTTTTTGGTTTCTTTGCCTGAAGTTGTATATTCCCCAGGTCTTAAACTATTGAAAGATTTTATTTAGTTCCTTAACCTATCCTTTAAGGTATTTTAAGGTATTTCAGGAGTTTTTCAGGAATCATTCCTTTAATTTCTTAAGTTAACATGAATGTTTTTTTTCTAATTAATTAATTAATTAAATTGATACAAAGTCTCCCTAAGCAGTTCAGAATCATAGTGATCCTTCTGTCTCAGCTTCCGCAGCACTGGGATTATAGACATGTGCCAAATATACCCTTGTCTTACCATATACTGTAATTAATCTAGGGGACAAGATCTTCTTATGCATATAATCTTTTTGATGAATTTAGTGGTTGGTATAATATACTGTATTTTATTATTTTTTAATGTATTTGGTTGTTGCAGGGCCTCACTACGCAGCTTGGACTCGTGGTGATCCTCCTGCTTTCAATGTCCCCAGCACTGGACTTATAGGTGTATACCACTGCATCCGTACTCTGTGGCCAGCCCAGTCCATTGTGGGGGTGAGGCTCAGGATTGAACTGCGGTCCCTGTGCTTACCTAAGCTTTCCTAAGCAGGTGCGTTAATCCACTGAGCTATCTTGCCAGCTCCTGGTATACTTTAGGTGTTGATTTCCAATTGTTGGCTTGACTCAGCTGCATTGAATAAGATATTGTCTTGGACCACATGTAATATATAGTTTAGTTACAAACTAAATATATTGTTAAATATATAGTTAAATATATAGTTTAGTTTCATATACATAGGTTACAAGCTTTATTTTTGAATTTTTTTATTGTAATGTTAAAGTAAAATAAATAATAAAACTTACATGTCTGCTTACTATCAATGATCAGACCTTCATAGGTGCATACTTCATAGGTGCAATACTATTACCAGTAATTCCTGTGTTTTGATTGTTCAATCACACAAGTGACTAGTGTGATATGCACTGGCTTTCTTTAAGCCATGTGACAGGTTACCATTGGACTGTGCTTTGCCTTATACAGAATTTTGCTGGCATCTGCATAATAGTTCTTTAGTGCTGGGCAGTCAAGTAAAAAATACCACTAAAAAATTAGATGTTTAAAGTTTATAATCTTGTGTTACCATGTTACTAACTGTCTAGGGCCACATGAAAACCATGGGTATGTATACCTGCTTAGATGTTTATTAAAATTAATTCTGCCTGGAAGTTGTGCATGCCTGTAATCTAGCTCTTGAGGCAAGAGGATCACTGTAAATTTAAAGCCAGCCTGGGCTACAAAGTGAGTCCAAGGGTAGCCTGAACTATTTAGTGAGACCCTATCTTGAAAAGACAAAACAATAAAATTTGTTCCATTAGAGGGATAACAACATGCCTAAAGGTATTTCCCACCTCCATTTTGCTGATCATGTATTTGCATACGTTCATACAGAAATGTGAGAATCTTTACTTGAAATGGAGATACTAGAAAGCTTCTGAAAGTACCTAAAAGTTTTGTTTACAGAATTTTAGTTGACTTTTCTTAGCACATTTAGTGCATAAAGTGCAGTAATATAACCATAGGACTTCTAGACCTTAATGTTTCTGTCTTTTGATAGTAATAACACTTTCTTCCTACTTTTATTTTTCTTTAAAATTGAAACAGCCTAAGTTAAAGCAACTATAATATTGAAATGCATTTTAAATATACAATGGTGTTCTATTCAAAGTCATCTAGACTACCATTTGAATACTGTTGTCTTAACTCTATTTCCTCAGATAGTCCCCTTAATATTGTGTTTATTACGGAGTATCCTTTCCTGGGCTCTCCCTTTTATATTTTACCTACAGTTCTTAGTGATGTTATGACATGTCATATAAAATACTTGTGTCTGGCTCTTGTTTTTTTTTTTTTTTTTTTTAAATGTATTTGGTACAGGGTCTCACTACAAGGCTCAGACTCATAGTGATTCTCCTGTTTTCAGCCTCCCCAGTGCTGGGATTATAGGCGTGTGCCACCATACCTGGACTCAGTGGCCAGACAGGCAGGGCCAGTATGGCATGTAGTATGGGGATCCAACCCAGTCCCTGCACTTGCTTAATTAAGCAAGTGCTTAGTTTGCTGAGCTATCTTGCTGGCCGTTTGGCTTTGTGGTTTTTTTTGTTGTTGTTGTTGGGTTTTTTTTGTATTTGTTTATTGACTATGAGGTATAGGGGATTTTTGTCTGTTTTATTCATTGATATCAATCCAGATCTTAGAAGTATCTGGCATATGCTCTATACTGTTAGGGTTTTTTGTTGTTGTTGTTGTTGTTTTTTTGGTGGAACCAAGGGACTGAACTCAGGCCCTTGCACTTGCCAGGGAAGCACTTACTCCACTGAACCATCTCCCCTGCTGCAATACTGTTAGTTTTTGTGCTGCTGGGGGTTGAACCCCATGCCTCATTCATGCTGGGCAAGTACTTTGGAGTCACACCTCCAGCCCCTAAATAATTCATTAATCCTAAGGTTAAAAGGAGCAAATTGTCTCCCCCTTTTTTGGAGCTTGCAGTCTCTTAAGTCAGGTAGACAGTTGCATCATCAAATATAGAAGCACAGTGTAAAAAATAAGCCATCGTAGATGTAAACTTGGAGGGGTCAGGAAGATCTGGATCTTATTGGGTCTAGGAGGTCCCTGTGTAGGTTGAGAATTTTGTTCTTTATCCTGAGGATAGTGGGAAATAGTTGGAGGGATTTAAACCACATGATCAAAATTGCCTTTTAAAAATGATTGTTCTGGGCCGGGGAGATGGCTCAGTGGAGTAAGCGCTTCCCTGGCAAGTGCAAGGACCTAAGTTCAATCCCTGGTTCCGCAAAAAAAAAAAAAAAAAAAAAAAAAAAAAAAAAAAAAAAAATCTCAGGGGCTGGGTAGATGGCTCAGTGAAGCGCTTCCCTGGCAAGTGCAAGGGCCTGAGTTCAATCCCCGGTTCTGCCAAAAAAAAAAAAGATATATAAAAATGATTGTTCTGCTTTATGGAAAATGACATAGAGGAGGCAGGAATGGGCACACACAGATGGATATTACTTGGCAACAACATTGAAAACCCTCTTATTTCCTTGTATTTCTCTTGTTCAAAAAGGCCAAGTCCCAGTCTAAATGAAGAATAACTTGCTTAAAACTTCTTTTGTCTGTATTACATAAAGTCATGCATGTTTTAAAAACTATTTTAAAAAATAGTTCCTCAGATAGTTGTGTCTGGGAACTATTTTTATTTTAAAAAATAGTTTTTAAAACGTACCTTAAAGCCAGGCGTGGTGGCGCATCCCTGTAATCCCAGCACTTGGGAGGCTGAGGCAGGAGGATTGTTGTGAGTTCGAGACCAGCCTGAGCTACAAAGTGAGCTTAAGGCCAGCCTGAACTGCATAGTGAGACCCTGTCTCAAAAAGACAAAAAAAAAAAAAAAAAGTACCTTAAATCCGGTAGCCTTTGCCAGTTGTTTAAAGTATATTATTTCATGTTTTTTAATGTAAACAAAGTAACAGCTTTTTTTTTTAGGTACATCACATGTAAATGGGAACATTTTGTTTTTACATTCCAAGATCTGTATTTTTATTGTCAATGATCAAATAGTAGGATAAAAATCAAATGACCAACTTGATATAAATTTCCAGGTTGTTTCAGTGGTGGTTATCTCAGTGAACAAATTCCTTTAATACTTTCTTTTTAAAAACTTAGTTTTCTGAACATTATTTCTGCTTGTTGATTATATTTTTGCACCTGATTATTGATTTTTATCTTCTGTGTAATTTCTATTTACCAGTGCAGTTGAAAGCCAGTCATGCATCTTCTACTTTATCTATACAAGAAGTTCCTTTCCATAGTCAAAAACCAGTTACTTTTTTTTTTAAAAAGAGCAGAGTTTGCTTTTTTAATGAGATTTGTAAAGAGGGAGCATTTAGTCAAGTTGAGAAACAATGACTTTTCTGAGAAACAATATGAAAGTCTGAATCTTTGATAAGGTGTTAGTAAACTACTTTTCCAAAGGAAAGACACTATAGTTAGCACAATTTGGACCTGTTTGAGGAACTAGTCTGTTGCCTTAACCACTTGGCTCTGACTACATGATCAGTAGCCTTGAAAAGTAGGTGTGAGGGCCCAGAGATTTAGCTCAGTGGTATAGCGACTACCTGGCAAATGTGAGGTCCTGTGTTTCATTCCCAGTCTAGTCATCCTGTTGGTCCATGTTCTCCCTCCCCCTGCATACCAAAAAGTAGATGAGTTGAACATGGAGATACATGTCTATAACCTCAAGCTACACCAGAGGCAAAGACAGGAGGATTGCAAGTTTGAGGACAACTTCGGTAATTTATGCAGAGTTTTGTTAAGATTTAAAAGGAGGAGGACTGGAGGTATGGTAGTATTCAACAGTATTCAAATGGTAGTATTGCCTACTAAGGCTAAGGCCCTGGGTTTAATCCCCAGTGCCACAAAAAAGTAGACTTGTAGTCTCTGTAAAGGGTATTGGGTGGGGGAGATAGATGCCATTGGAAATCCAAATATTTAGAAGGTAAAAACAATTTCTTTTGTGTTTGTAGGAGGTAAAACATTCAAACAAGGTTGGCAATGTCATTTAGTATGTTTCAGTACAGCTTATGCAAATGTTTAATGTAAAAATCTTGACTATCACTCCGTGGTATGATTTTGAGCTCCATATTCCTCAGTGGTTAATATCTTTCTCCTCAGGGGGATAAAAGGGTTATCAGGCTACAATGCTAGTTCATGGTGCCCTTCAGCGATTCATATAGAGTACAGACTATTGTGTAAATGAGTAACTGTATCAGTAATATTTGCTTCATACTATCAGGAAAGCCAAGAGATGAAATGCAGGAAGCTGTGTCACAGTGGTTACTTTGTGTTTTGCAGTTGTTCATTCACACACTGCTACCTTCCCCACCCACCCCCACCTGCTCTTGGTTCAGATGTACATTGGTGAATTTAATCTACTTTTAATCAGTTTGATTATTTATGGAATAAGGGGAACCTATAATTCTTTTTGACTGTTCATATAAAATGTGAATTAAGTAGCACCTTGATGTAGGGTAACCATTTTTTGAAACTTTGAATTTTGATGTCCATTATTTTGTCAACTGAGATTTGATGACTTAATTTTTGAAAATAACTACTAGAAGAATCATGTAACATTGAAATTGTAGTGTTAGAATTTTAGAATTCTAAAGACTCAAATAAAAATCCAAAGAAGCAAACTTAGTGTGAAATACATTCTGGCTAGATGATGGCAGAGAGATTACTGTAACTGGTCTCTTAAGTTGTGTCTCATTTTATTTTTACGTTGTTTCAGAGTCCACTCATGATTCATTCAAGGTATATCTGCAGTACTTTCAAAATAAACCTTGAAATTGGTAAAAACATTATCTGTATGTCTCTGTGTCTGTTACAGGACTTTAAGATCTTAATATTTTTAAAAGCAGAGTTTTAGCACAATTCTGTGCTTTTAAGATTGGAATAATTTATAGTCATGCATCACTTATGTTGAAGATAGTCTGTTTCATCATTGTAGGGACAACATAGAGTACTTAGTGTAAACCTGGATAGTGTGGACGTTATGCCAGACTAGCAGAGCGTACTGTTTTGTAGTAGTTTTAAATAGTAGTACACTGTAACAAGAAGTGTAGTAAATTCTGAAGTATTCTGTTTTGGATATAATTGCATGGATTATATTTCTATACATCTGTCAGCACGGTAGGTTTGTTTATATCAGTATCATCAAAACATGCACAATATACTGTACTAGATTTATGACATATTGAAATAGTTACAGTGTTACTAAGTGACAGAAT
Source organism: Ctenomys sociabilis (assembly GCA_004027165.1). Lineage (NCBI taxonomy): Eukaryota > Metazoa > Chordata > Mammalia > Rodentia > Ctenomyidae > Ctenomys > Ctenomys sociabilis. Next base: position 50,705 of record PVKA01010634.1, read on the forward strand.
TTTTAAACTGCATTTTAGTCTATGGGACCACTATCATGTGCAGTTTGTTATTGACTGAAAAGTCATTTATTTCATGACTATTTCAGGAAAATTAGGGATTTTGTCATTTTGCTGATTTAATTCAGGGATACTAATAGGTATGCTAGTTAACCTTTTTCCAGTTTGTGTAATATAGACTGCAGTTTCCAGTTTATTTTTGAGTACTCCAGGAGAAATTCGTATAAATTAAATGCCTTTCTTTCTGAAGCCTCCTACAGTTTATTTTAATGTCCACAGTGATAATATGGGTTCATTTTTATTTAGGCTCAGGGAACTATGTCAGAATCTTGTTTTCATATCTTATCACCATTTTTGTAAAGAAAGAAATTGTCTTCAGTGAGCTCTCCTGCCTGGCTTTTTATTTACTATCATCGGGGTACTTATGTGACAGGACTACAGTTTAAAATACAAAGCTTTCTTAAATTAATGGCAGTTACAACAACTCCTATTCAAATTTGGTTTTTAATTCAGAGGACTGAAAGTCTCTCCCCTGCACCCCTTATTGTTCAGAACACCTGTCTTACAGTTGGATACTCTGAGGTGTAGAAACAGATTGCCTTACACCATGCATACAATACAGAAAGAGTAGAAAATGAGATTTTTATCCTTTCTTACTTTCAAAACCTATATCAAAGTATATTCAGCTCCTAGAAAATATCACTGTCTTCTGTAGTACCTCATATTTAGATAACTTGATACAGTGTATTTGGGGTTTTAAATCATATGTAGTTCAACATGAGAAAGTCAGGCTCTAAGCAGGAAGTTTTAAAATTGAAGTCAGATGTATCACATTTCATAGCATTAACTTAACAAATTACTTTACTTTGCTAAACAGTGATTCGGAATTATTTGGAATTGCTATTTTTTACAAGGAGGTTTGCTGAGGAAAACACCCAGTGCTTCATGAATGGGGCATCAGTGCTCTTACCATTGAGCTATATCCCCAGCCAACTGATTGGCATTCTAGATAGTTGATTCTGATATTTGCTTGACACTTTTGTTTTAATCTTAGTCATATTATCTACTGACATGGGCATGGGGTTCAACGGGCCTATGAGTTGTAATCCAGTTTATGACATAGAAATAATTCTGTGTTTATAAAATAGTACTAGCAATGTATCTTGGAACATTAAAGTGAAATATTTTTGAATTTATAATTTTCAGACCACAGTTCTTTTATATTTAATATTACATACAGTTTACGCTTATTCTGGAAAACCTCAAAGTGTCTACAGTAGTAATCCCTGATATTTGGAGACTAGTTTGATTTTGTGCTTAAAATCAGCTGTGACTTTCTGAGCAGTTTGAATTTTAGAGCTTCCTTATGTCTGACTATTGACTTTCCAGCAGTCATGACTAGGTTTTTTTTTTTTTTTTTTTTTGCATAAGCAGGGATTGAACTCAGACCTTTGTGCTTTCCAGTAAAGTGCTGATTCTCCTGACTCATGTCCCTGGCCCCTATGACTAGATGTTTTTGAGTACATGCTATTGCCAGACACTGCTCTCCGCTTTAGGTGTTTTAAAAAGTCCTTTGTTGACACTATTAATGATAAAACAAGGCAAGGGTGTGTGCCTGGTATCACTGTCAGCGAGGAGTCCTGTTCCCATACTCATGCTCTTAAATTTTCCTCCAGTTTTACCCTGTTGTATGTAGATGGACTTGGAAAGAATCCTTGTACTTTAGCACTTATATTTAAATTTTGTAGGAGCAAGGGAGATAGCTCAGTGGTCTAAGTGCCTGCCTGGCAAGGGCAAGGACCTGGGTTTGATCCCTGGCACCACATGCCGTGCCAGTCCAGCACTGAGTTGACTACTAAAACCAAGTGTAACGGCATATATCTGTAATCCCAGTGCTGGGGAGGCTGAGACAGGAGGATCACTATGAGTTGGAGCCGTATAGTGAGACCCTGTACCAAATAAGTAAATAAAAGATTTAAAAAAAATATTTTTTTTAGTATGCCTTTTTTAATTGAGAGATTCACATAACTTTCAGCAGATTTTCAAAAAGATATTTTAGAGGGGCTGGCCAAATAGCTCAGCGGATTAAAGCACTTGCTTGCAGGCTGGGGGTTTAATTCCTAGGTCTGTTGTGCTGTCGTGTACCTGTAATTGCAGCTCTTGGGAGGCTGTAAACAGGTGCATCACTGTGAGTCTGATCTAGTAGTGAGACCCTGAACACCCTGTAGACCCTTCCCTTAACTACCAAAAAAAAAAAAAAGATTTTTTTGACCTTTTCTCTATATGAGTTGTAATGCACTAATAGTATTATAACTAATAGTCTTGGTTTTGGGGACAGGAGCTCCTTTTCAGGCTGGCCTTAAACTCACTAAATAGCCCAGGCTGACCTCAAACTCACAGAAATCCTCCTGCCTCAGCCTCCTCAGTTCTACAATTGTGGGAGTGCATCACCACATTCAGCCCTACAACTAGCAGCTGTATCTGTAGTATGGTAACACTAACTAGGAACTTCTTCAATAATTTGTGCCTTCATAGTTAAATTGTTAATGTCATTGTCACTTTATATTTAGCTCTTTCGTATGTTTAGATCTTGTGTGTTCATATATACATACATTAAGTCTACAAAAATCTATAATGAAAAGACAATGTAAATTGTACTCAGTAATTTTACCCTAATTAATAAACACTGCCCTTTATGACATTAACCTGTCATTTGGAAATATACAGCAACAGAGGCTTTTATTGGCATCTTCTCACTGTATGCTATTTTTATTGGTAGGCAATTTCAAAATTTATTGCCACAAACAATTTTTTAATTTTTAAAAAATCTTCTATTTATTTGGTACAGGGTCTCACTATGCAGCTTGGACTTGTGGTGATCTTCCTGTCTCAGCCTCCCCACCGTTGGGAGTACAGGTGTGTGCTACTGCACCCAGTTTTGGTGGCCTGTGTGGTATGCTCGAGGTTTTAGGGCTGGCACATCATACTGTTCCAGGGATTAAACTCAGGTCCTTGTGCTTTTCAAGCAGGCACTTAAACTGCTGAGCTATCTTCGCAGGGTCACAAACCAAATTATTAAACACATACTTAATGTGATTTGCTGTGTTAGGTACTTGAGTACAACCGTGAATGGGTTAGGCATGTTCTGTCCTCCCTTGACTTGGTGAGACAATGATACTTTGGTGTATTCAGCCCTGTATTCTGGGCTGAAAAGGCCTTACAAGAATATATAAACTAAGCCAACCCAGAGTTTGTGAGAAGTAAAATCTCAGTTGCCATGTGTATTTGTATTTTATCCTAAATGCAAGATTTTAGGAAATAGCAGCCGACATGATGAATTTCATGTTTTAGGAATATTCTATGGAACCATCATCAGTGGGATCCTGAGAGACAGAACTAAGGGAACTGTTCCAGTAGTTGGAGTAATAATTCAGCTCAGGGATGATGGGATGTTTTCTGAACAATTCAATAACAGTATGAATGTGAAGGTAAAGGTTTTTGAGAAAAGGTAAAAAATGTATTTGTGTCCAGCTTGTATAATTGAGTCAGTGATAGATCTTTCCTTGAGCTAGACAGGATCCTGCTTTAAATGAAAAGTTTGTGTGTATGGCAATGAGCTTCTCAAAACAGTTGGTAAAGAGGAGTCTAGTGGATCATAAAGTGTTAATTGGACATTTGCTTAGATAGTTGCATTGATTCAGCATATGATGGTACACTGAAGCCATAAAGCTGAGAATATTTCTGTGAAACCTTGGATACCTATGGAATGTTCAGTGATGTAGCTAAATAGGCTTCTTTCTAGTGGATGTCTTCTTTTCATAAGTTGTATGCTTACCAAAGTCATTTTACTTTGCTCTTACAAACTCAGGTTGATTGTACTCATTAATATACTTGCATAGTTTGATTGCCATAAGACAATACTGTAACTTATAAATAAAAATTGCTTATCACAAGTCATAAGTGTTTGAGGTGATAGGTAATCTAAACAGTACAAAAACAGTTAACTCATTTGAAAACCTTAGAGATTGGAGAGGCTTAAAAATAAATCACTGAGAAAGCTTTCATTGAGTTAGCTAAATGTATAAAATGGGTTTAAAAAATTAAGTATAATCATTAGAGAAGCTTGTGCCATTCAGGTCATTTTTCAAGTATCATATTAAAAACACAAAGAGAAAAATTTAAATGGTATGTTGTAGATGTGGTATATGTTAGAAAGAACAAACTTTGCCGGGGAGATGGCTCAGTGGAATAAGCGCTTCCTTGGCAAGCACAAGGGCCTGAGTTCAATCCCTGGTTCCACAAAAAAAAAAAAAAAAACTTTACTAAAGTATCTGAATCTAGGAAAAAGGCCTAAGTAAAAGAATAAAGAAGTTAAATGATTAAATATGTGTGTTTTTATAAAAGTTGCTTCTTTTTGCCATTCCTTCTAATTGCACAAGCAAGAGAGCTTTAAATTCTACTTATTGCAGAAGAGCAGTCCAAAAAAATTCAGAAAGCATAGCTTCAGATGTGGAAGAGCTAGGCAGGAGGAGAGAGGGAAGTGCCCCTCAGGGTGCTGCTGAGAGATCCATCCCACTGAATAGCACACAGGACAGTGGTGATGGCTTGTGGTCTTGGAAGGACCATTTTCGTTGAAGATTGGATGCAGAAACAGCCTGAGGTGTGTGGTACTGAAACTACTCCTCAACAGCAAGGCCAGAAAGGTACCAGACCTCTCATTGTCTATCCCTTTCCCTGTCCTTTGAGACAGGATAGGTTTGGGCATGTTTAAATAATGACAGGAGAAAGATCCAAGGAGGGCGAGGTTAAAGAAGGCAACAGGAAAAGAAAGGCTAATTGAAAAGGTAGGAGGAAATGAGATCCAGGCTATAGAGGGACAAATATGCAGCTCTTTGCTTGTTCAATTAGTTTGTGTTTTCCACAAACTTCCTTCAATGAAAATTCATGCTTAAGAGATTTTTAAAATAATTATATTGAGGAATTATTTAGGTACCTTCTGTTGACTTGGGAGGTAAGATTGAAAGGCTTACTAGGATTATAATTTTTAATATTTTTTTTCAGTGAAGTACTAAAATATAAATTAAAAATATTAAATTTCCTAATCAGTAAATAGGCAAATCAATAGACACTTCCCAAAAAGATAAAAGTACAAATGGCCAATAAATATAAGAAAAAATGTTCAACATGTTTAGCCATTAGGAAAATGCAAATAAAAATTACATAGAGATTCCATTTCCTCTTAGTATGGCTATCAAAAATACAAAAAGAATAAGTGCTAATGAGTTTGACAAGTAAATTAACTCTGTTGGAAATGTCTGTTGATACTGCTGCTATTGAAGTCAGTATGGAGTTCTTCAGAAAACTGAATATAAAACTACTGTATGACCCCTCTGTACCACGCCTTGGTATATATTCAAATTAAAATCAGGATGTTATTAGGGCAGTGCTGCAGTGGGCTGTTTGTTACTACTGAAAAGTTTTAAGAGGTTTGCCATCCCAGTTGCAGGTGTACCTGAATACCTATTGCACACAGTTTACAATAGCCAAGATACATTTCCAGCCTAGGTGTCCCATCAGCCAGTAAATGGATAGAGAAGTGTAGGTAGAAAAAAGTGGAGTTTTATTCAGGTATAAGGAAGAATGAAATTTTGTCTTTTGTGGGAAAATAGGTGGAACAGGAAATGGCCATGTTAAGTAAAATAAGCCATACTCAGAAGAAATTATTCTCCCTAATATTTGGAATAAGAAAAAAAAAATGATGACATGAAAGTACAGGGGAGGCTATTAGACAAGAAGGGAGTAGTAGTGAGGAGAAGGGAGTGTTAAGAGAGGGTAAGGGGGCTGGGAAGATGGCTCAGTAGAGTAAGCACTTCCCTGGCAGGCGCAAGGACCTGAGTTCAAGCCTCATTTGCCCCCCCCCCCAAAAGATAATGGAGTAGTAGATATGGTCAACATGTTATATATCCAAATATGGAAAATTCTATCTTGAAACCTAGTATTTTATAAAATTATTGTTATAATATTAAAAATACTGAATTCAAGAAAAGATACATGTCTTAAAAGAAGACATTTTATTATTACTTATTAATGCTGTAAATGGCTTTTATTTATCTTTGAGATAGGGTCTCTACTTGTTTGGCTGATCTTTAAATTCTGTGGTCAAGTGATCCACTATAGCTTCCACAGTAGCTGGATCTGTAGGCTTGCTTCTCTATACACAGCTAAATGGCTTTTAATTCTAAGGAAAATGATTTGGATGTTCAGATAACAATCTTTTGGGGACTGGGCAGTAGCAAGGACTACTACTAGGGCTACGGTAAAGACTTGAAAGAAAGTTGCCATTTTTATAACCATCTTGGCCATAAATAACTGCTTTAAGGCTCGATAGACCTTTTGAAGTTTCTCATGGCTGGCTACATTTCATTGCCTTCACTAAACATTCAAGATGTTTGTGCTATGTTTTGATTTATAGGTTGATTGATTAATATGGATCAGAAATATCTTCTCCCTAAAGCAAAGCTTACTTTTCATTTGACATATGGGAAAACTATGTGATTATAGACAGTACTTTAAGAAGTTGATTTTTTTTTATTGGATAAAGAAATGAAAATATCCTGTCAGGCTTAGATGTAATTTATGTATTTTCCTAAGATTCCAATTAATTCATGTTCTGGAAATTGGAATGTGTCCTGCCACTCCCACAACTACCAAACAAACCAGAAACCTTAGTTTCTAGATCAAGTTGTCTGACTTCATTTCTAGGAATAAATATGTCATAGTTAAAGCAGTATGGAATTAAAGCAGCTCTCAGCTGTTTTTCCAGCTCTAATGTGTGTCATTCTTGAAAATGCTGAGGTCTAGTTTTGCTCACCCCATTCCTGTCTTATTCATTATATTTTATGCAGTTTCAATTGAAAGACAGTACTGTAGTTCTGTGATTATATATTGGTAGATACAGTAGAATATCATCTGCAGGCCTTTAGGGAAATACGACTTACTCATAGGATGAGGTGAGTAGAAACTTTATAACCATGTAATTGAAGGATACAGTATCCTCGCCAGTATTTTTGAAGAGAGATCTTAGTCTTTTGAAAGCTTTTGGCTGTTATGACACTTAGTTCTGTCTTCCTGGGACAGATGTGTGCTAATATTACTTTGTCCATTGGCACTTTCTGTTTTCAAATACAAATGAAAGTGCAGGTTTTCGTGGAGAATATCAGTGGTCTCAATGATCACATTCAAAATGGATTAAGAAAGCTGTGTGGTAAAAGGAGAATTACATATATGTAATTCTGTATGGTGAAAATAAAGTAGAAGCACTGCTCTGACATATATAATGTCAACTGTAAAATTTTTTTTTCTTCTCTGAACCTCATATACAGTTTACTTGCCACCGAATAAGTTAAAGAGGTGACAAAGTAAGCAGAGGCACAGAAATTCAGTTCGAAGTTCCTTTGGAGCAAGACAGCTTAAACTGTCGGGAATGAGGATGGAAATGAAGAGATGATAGGTGAAACAGGAAGGGTTTTAGCTTATAGCATGGTACAGTATACTGCTAGGTTAGATATGGCAAATTGCCACATCTGAGATTCGTACATAGGAAGTAGTAAATTTTGAAAATGCTGACAAAAATAGAGATCAGACTGTATTGTAAACAGGCTGAACTCAAAGTGTTTTTGTTATGTTACTCCCTTACTGTAGGCTAAATGAAGTAAACGTGCCTTGTAGCCTCCCTGGGCTGCAGGTTTAGGGTGTAACCAATCCCTTTGGTGATGTTTCCTTTGTCACAAGGGAAGATAAGCAAATGAAGCTTGGATTTTTAGGAAGACAATCCTAAAGTGATTATCTGGCTTTTTCTCTTGTGAAAGTGTGTGAAGAGCTTGTGGAAACAAGCTCTTTCTTATGTTCTTTATTGAAAAAGGCACACATGGTATAGGAGGAAGTTTACTCTGTATGATTCCTCACATGCTGCAGCTTTTGGCCTTTTCAAAAATAATGTGCATTTCAAGGGCCATTTAATTTCCATTGTAGCAAAGCAAGAGATAGGATTTTTTCATATCTGGCCCAAATATTTTATTTTGACCTCTTTATAACTAGGTATAGAAATGGTGATTTGTATTTTGTCAATGGTTTTGTGAGTAAACTATTCCAGATAGTTAATGTAATTCTGAAGTTTTTGTTTTGAATTGTGTTTTAATGAGAATCCTAGCTAAATTAATCTTTTTTTAAAAAATTATCCTCTTCAGAAGTTTATGTGTTATAGAACCAGTCACAAGTGTTAAAGCTGGAGAGGACTCTTCTGTGTGTAGAATTACTAGATAAGTTCTAAATTAAGATCTATTAGTGGAAGATTTTTTAAAATGTCATGTATTTGGTGTGTATTTTATGTTGATACTTTTTTTTTTTTTTCTGAACCAGGGATTGAACTCAGGCCCTTGCTCTTGCCAGGGAAGCACTTATTCCACTGAGCCATCTCCCCGTCCCCTGTTGATACTTTTATAATAAAAATCATGCTGATAATTTTTTTGTTGTTTTGTATCCTATGTGTGACTATATGTCCTCCCTAGGAGCAGTACCAACTAAAAAATAAATCATGTTTCCCTACAGCTGGCCTTTTTTGTTTACTTGTTTTTTTAATCTTTTATTTATTTATTTGGTATAGGGTCTCCCTTCATAGTTGGGACTTGAAATGATCCTCCTGTCTCAGCCTCCCCAGTGCTGGGATTACAGGCATGTGCCTCTGCATCTCGTTTCGGTGGCCTGCATGGTGTGTCCGCAGTTTTTGGGGCCAGCATGGCATGTTGTACGGGGGATGGAACCTGGGTCCTTGCACTTGCCCGGCAGGCAATTAGACTGCTGAACTATCTCCCCAGCTTTGGGCTTTTCAATAGAAGCACAGGTATATGTTTATAAGAGGAAAAATTTATAAACAATGAGTTTTATTGGCAGCATCTGGTTAGGAATATTCCAGTGTTAGGTGCTAGTTTAAATGTGTAATTAAACACCTACTCAGCTGAGATTTGATTTATTTCTTTGTTAATGTCTTTGAAAATATTTACTATAAGAAAAGAACGGATTATCATAAACATATTGAATCTTTAAACATGTAGACTTAGGGCCAGGGAGATGGCTCAGTGGAATAAGTGCTTCCCTGGCAAGCACAATGGCCTGAGTTCAATTCCTGGTTCCTCCAAAAAAAAAAAAAAAAAAGATAAAAACAAAGACCTAGTAATAATAGCTTTCCTAGAAATAGCATCCTGCTATTACTCTGTTTTCATGATTTAAGCCTCCAACATTCACTTAAGTATGTAATCTGTGCAAGGTTCATGGAAGGCACATAGAATAGTCTGCCCTGTGATACTCTTTTGTGAAACTATGTATTTTAAATGTCATAGAGGCTGGCAGCTATGAAATAAACAATGCAGTCTAACTGTAAGCCAAATGAATGAGAAACTAATTCCTATTTTATTACTGTTCTCTATAGATTGACATACTGAGTTCGTGAAAGAATTTCTATTATTAAAAAATATCCTAATTCTAAAATGTCTTTGAGCTTTAATGATTGTATTTAGCTGCTTTGGTTTTTGTTTTGTTTTGTTTCTGGTGAATTTACTAGTTTCAAAGAGATCAGTTCATTAGGTAAACTGTCTTTATGCAAAATTTGTCTGTACATGGAAAGTAACAAATTTTTACTTTTAAAATTGATTCCCAAAGAGGATCATACAGTATTAGGGCACTCTAAGAGCCTTGATATTCTGTTTTTCTTGTTTAGGCAAAACTTTTTTTACTTATCCAAATGAATTTTTTTAAGTGGTTTTTGCAGAATGATCTTAATAGTTATCTTGGTGTTCCTGAAACAGGTCTGTGTAGTATTACTTCCTATTGTCCCTCTCCTTTGATAATGCCTTTTTCCCCATAACTCACTGTTCCTGTTCATTGACATTTAGAGTTAGAAAAGACCTTAGAAAACTTCCATTTTGTGACTGCAAATAGAGAAATACCTCAGAAACGCTGTAGTAAACCCATTATGTATTTGGATGTAAGTGAAAGATCATTGGGGTGAACTGTAAAACGATATTCTTAGTGGATTATGTCTCCTATCTTAGTCATCACTGTGTTTGTGTAGATGAGATAAAACCCATACCTACAATGATGTTATGAAGAGCAGAAATTGCTGTGTGCCAGGTGGCAAGGAATAAAGAGAATATGGGCCAGGTGAAAGGAATAGAGATCAGACATGTTCAGGGTGGTATGGCCATAGATACTGGCAGCCGCTACAGGACTGTGAAAGGAATAAAATGTGTGAAGCATAGCAGCTACAAAGAATACGGATATTAGTTATCTGTTGTAGATTCGGAGAGTCTTATATTTGGTTCCCATATGATTGAATCTTCTATCTTTTCAGATAGGGTCTTCCCTAATCTTAAATTCATTATGTATCCCAGGCTGATCTAGAACTCATGGCAGTCCTCTTGCCTTAGCCTTCTGATGCTGGAATTACAAGCATTCACCACCATGCATGACTTACCTCATGTTAAATAAATTATCCTAAACATTTGAGAGTATATGTTCATGTTTTAACAGTTACACATTGTTAGTCTCAATATATTTTTTCTATTTCCTTTTTTAAAACACTTGCAAAGTTATGAATTTTTAAAATGCAGTTATAATTTAACTGTAATGCCATTTGTATTAAATGGGGTGGAAGGTGGCTTTTTTTACCAGGGATTGAACTCAGGCCCTTGCACTTGCCAGGGAAGCGCTTATTCCACTGAGCCATCTCCCTGGCCTGGCTTTCATTTTTTTAATTCAGGTTAGGTTTTGGTTTGGTTTGCTTTGGTTTTTTGAGACAGATCTTGCTATGTAGTCCATTGTGGCCTTGAACTCTGTGTAGTCTAAGGTGGCCTCAAACCTGTGGTACTTTTCTGCCTTTGCCTCCCAAGTGCTGGGGTTGCAGGTGTGCCCAGTTCTTGTTTTTTTTTACCTGGGCATCAAATCTAGTACCTCATACATTACAGACAAGTACTCTATACTAATCTATACAGGCAGTTCCACTTCATTCAATTTTTTTTAATATTTTAAATAATTGTAATGTATTGCAGTAGTTTCTGCTTTCATATAATTAAATGTTTATTCTCATTTTTTGCTAAAGCTGCCATGAACATTGTTCATAAAATGGTTTGCACATTATTCAGTTAATATAGATTTCAAAAAGAAATGAGTCAATGAATTTTTTAAGTGTATTGATAATATATTGAACCTGTATATGTATGTATTTTTACTGCCCCAAGCCCTTTTAGTACTGGAGATTGAACCTAGAGTCTGCAATGAAGTGTATTCCCATTCCTTTTTATTTTGAATTTTGAGACAAGGTTTCATCTCAGTAGTTGTTAAAGTGCCTAGCCTGGGCTCAACACTTGGCATCCTCTCACATCAGGCTACCAGAGTGCTAGGATTCCTGGTGCACACCTTCATGCCTTTTACTTTTACCTTTTATTACAGACAATTTTAAATATAAAGGTAGAGAAGATAATGTGATCCTTAATGTACCTGTTACCTAGTTTCTAGTTTTTTCAGCCATTTACTTGCCAATCTTGTATTTCTGTTTGTTCTTTTTCCTTAAAATTATTGGCATGTTAGTCTGAGGATATAGCTTAGTGGCTTAAGCATCTACCTTCCTGCTAAGTATAAGGTCCTGAGTTTGATCCCTAGTACCAAAAAAAAAAAAAAAAAGGCACATTTTAAAAGCAAGTTTAGGTAAATATTTTAGCTATTAAGTCTTTTTAGTTTTTATATCTTATGAAAAGGTCTTTTAGCCGGGCGTGGTGGCGCACGCCTGTAATCCCAGCACTCGGGAGGCTGAGGCAGGAGGATTGTTGTGAGTTCGAGACCAGCCTGAGCGACAAAGTGAGCTTAAGGCCAGCCTGAACTGCATAGTGAGACCCTGTCTAAAAAAAAAAAAAAAAAAAAAAAAGAAAAGGTCTTTTAAAATAAGCAATTATGATATCTTGATTAAAGTCAAAATTAATAGAAGTTCTGTATTACCTTTTATTACCCCTGGATACTGTTTAGTTTTCTTTGTCCAAAGTGTCATTTCAAACAATTTATTTGATTTAGGATTCTAACATTTCTCACATTATTTTTGTTCAAGTTTTTTTATTTTATGGAAAAAAATTCCCTCCTTTCTAAGTGTGTTTTATTTGTTCCAGAAATGAGGTCATCTGCCTTGTCCCACATTTTAGGTTTAGCTGATGGCTTTGGGCCTTGTGCTATTTAACATGTGTTCCTTAGAATTTGCTTTAAAATGGAAGTCACCTCTAAAAGTGTGATGAAATACATTTTCTTTTTGTCAAGAGTACCTCTTAGATGGTACTATGTCATCAAGAATGCCTAGAATTATAATTTAGTGATGACTGAAAAGTATCTTTAGTAAAATCTATGATTCACTCATTCAGAATGTCCCCATTAGTTCAACACTTGATAAGTTTCACTGACATTGATGCTCTTCCCCTTCACTGTTTTTAGATGTTGGAATATTTTGATATTTTTTTAATTCCTTGACTATTTGCTATATCTCCAGCCACACACACACACCCTTTTTATCCTGATCAGTTGTTGGGTATTCTGAAATGCAACTCATCTAAGAGTGGATGTTTTCCTTTACCAATCTTTAGAATAGTAACTTAGAGTCTTAACCTGCAAAGGTAAGCAAAGTGGTAGTGCTAGTGCTTTTGGCCCTCCTAGATTTTTACAAATAGCACTTGTATTCCGTTTATTCTTTTTGATCATTATGTTATCCCATGTTTGACTATCAGAAGCGTTATCTCAGTCTTGTCCATCCAGCAGAAAAGTATAAAAACGAGGTATATAAAATAAGGCTAAAATAATAAGCTGAGCTGTAAATGGCTCTAGTCAACAGCTTCTTTGGATAACCCACTACTATTGTGGACTGTTGGATTGTGTTGGATTGTTTTGCTGAATTCAAGCACCTATAATAGTTTTAATGACAATAGAATACCCGTCTCTGACAAGACTAAACAAAAAAAAAAGGGGATACAAGGGAAGGCCCATTCTGTTTGTATAAACAGTACAATTAGGATAAATATATAGGTACTTTCGGGTAATTCTATGAGAAGAAAGATTTGCACTAATAGTTTTTGCACAGGATATCCTCTCTGCTTCTTTTTTTTTTTTTTTTTTTTTTTTTTTTTTTTTTTTTTT